>JASFDH010002314.1:0-11309 GCA_036937195.1 Nidularia pulvinata | reverse complement strand
GATTGGGGGTTGTGGAGAACGTTCCCAACGGGGAGATCTCACGAAAGAGTTTTATACCGGGTGCTAATTAAGTGCGAGATATGAAAAATCTTCTCCACTAATCGAACTCTATCAATTCGCACGTATGTCTCTGCCCATCTCCATCAGTCATGTCCTCACTAACTGTCCCACATGCTCCCCGCGCACCTCGAGAGTGCAGAAGTATTAATAGCACGACTTCAACGGACGTCGCACACAATTATATGGGAAAAGGTGGAAGGAAATACTTAAATTCTTCTCAAACTCTAGCGAATCCAGACCCATACCACCTATATTCGTCCAACGATCACATATCAATTAATTTGGAGAGGTGGCCTATGGCTTAAAAAACTCAAATGAAGGCCTTTATCGACGTCTTGGATAGTGTGAAAGTTTCAAATCGTAACATCATGTGTGCTGGACAAAGAATCGAAGACAGGAGCGCACATGTAGTATGCTAAGGGAGTGCACTACGCACAGGTGCCAATAGCTCACGCTGGTAAGTTCCGCTGACAAATTTGAGCCCACTTACTTCGGGTCGATCGTGACGAGAAGTCTCGACTCTCGCCTCCATGTTACTCTCGAGTCTCAAATCTCCTTGCTTGACACCAAGTACTTGATTTTTTGTCCTTCACTGGTCTCCAATATGTTTTACTTCCCTCTACAACTTTCAATTTCCTCAACAGAATAGACTTGCTTCAAGTGACTAGCCAATTGCTGTTGACTGGTTTCGGACGAACAAAGGCAGATATATACAGGCCAATGACCGGCTTAATTCGCTAGCCCTTGCATAGGATTTCATTCAGGCTGAATTGGTTGGGAATATGATGAATCATGACTATCTCAGGCTGGCAGTGGCACTGCAGAGGAGGCAGTTGACCAGTCACGGTATCGCTGAGATTATAGGACAGGCACGCCGCATGGGATAGGACACTTACATATACGCTGAAGCGCTGAAAGGAAACCAGAAAGTTATGTGCGCCGTTTGACTCCTGAGGCCTGTATAGCTGAAGGATATAACCAGAGACTCGCAAACCCATATCCTACCCTACCCAGAACAGAATGTGCTGGTACCGCTCGAGGACAGTAACAGCATATCCTCTGTGCCTCGAATGACATGCTGTGTATACTCGATGAATTAAGGTTGCTTGAATTGTAGTCGAGTAGATAAAACCCAATAGTTGACAGCCGGACGGCTCACATTACGGTGCTAACTGCTGTGATCTCTGCAGAGATCGTATAAAGGCTAAGCAACCCTGGACGACGCGCTCAACTGTGCTATTCCCTTATTTTTGGCTCTTTCCAAGCCATGGACGCATACAAAATCAACTTGACGAGCATGTCGAATGATACGTTATTTCAGGTTTACTGCATCCAACCACCGGACGACACTTGCGAGTTTGGACCATGCCCTAATCCAGACGTTACTGGGTCAGGGCAGCAAATTTCGCGTGAGTATATGTGCCAGGAAATTTTCGCGTTACATGTTATCTGAGGAACCGAAATTCGTTACAGTGTACGTCACTTCAACGATCTTCGGTAAGTAAAGCCTTCTGTAGATGCTTCTGTGACAAGCCGATCGAATGCATAACCAGCTATCACCCTTGTCCATAGCCCTCAAAATGCCAAAGTGGCGTGGTACAGCTACCTCACGAACGTCTATTCGCTTCTCGTCTCTGGCCTTATTTCGGTTTTCAGCTCACAGCTGTCCCAGAATGATGCCGTATTCGTCCTTGTTGCTACGATTTCCCCGGGGACTATATACATATGGATCATCTCTATCTTGGGCCTCTGCAGAAGGCTCCCGGCAGGCATATCTTCGCTCATGAGCAATCAGCGGGAGCAAGTAGTGCTCATCACGTTGTCTTTGGTATCCTTTGTGCTATGGGCGATAATGCTCGGCCTGGTCACTGCATCATCTTATCGCATCAACTTTAGCCAACCTGCCTGCAACATTGAGCACGGGAATAAGCAGATCATCTCCTTGGCGTGGTCTTTTTACTTTCTTATGTCCATTTTGTTGACAAGTGCGTTTCTTCTGGTTGTGGACGCGTATTTGAGAAAGCACTATCGGAGTCGGAATCAAGAAGCTACAGTGTTGACGCTACGGTAAGATTATTAGTTCACTCACGTGGTCCCAGTCAGTAATTTACCTGCGATTTTTAACAGAAAAGATCTCATACAATGGACGCGCACATCGTTGAAAAAGCATCTCGATCGCTTCGTCAGTTCTCCTCGTAGTGTCGCCGCTATTCTTTTCATGATGCAGATGTATGCATTGCAAGCTATCGATACGTATTACATAACATTTATCACAGACAGTCTTGCTGCGGTGCTTGTTCTTGCAATGATTTGGGGAGTCCCGCGCCGTTTTAGCAATGCTTCGCAAGTTACCCTACGAATAGTCCTGTCCGTATCCACGGCTGGATACCTTGTGATACCTTATGCCTTTTCACCACGACAGACCTTTTCTCTGTTATTTATCATAAGTCATGGGTGCTGGTTGACTATCTGGTGGCGTGAAATAGGAGCACGCTGTGTAGGACAGAGGAAATTTATTGTTTTACTGAAACAATCATCGTGAGTGTTCTGCGCTTATTCAGTACAAGACTTAAATTGACAGTAGTTCCAGCCTCATCATTCTTGTAATATTGTTGAGCCTTTTGGATATATTCACGGCTTTTCTTGGGGGGTTAGTCACCATCAGCCCATATGTTACGTGGTTCTTGCTATGGCAAATATGTGAATCCCTACCTTCAAGTTCAAGATGGAGTTGGGAAAATGTCATGAAATTGTGGTAGGGAGATTCTCAGTGTCCCGCTTTCTCTTTTTTTCCTGAAATTTTAATGTTACAAGGTCATGCATAATGGACAGTGCACATTTCTTCAAGTTTATATTCCTTGTGGCTGTTCCAACCATTTCATGGATCGAATCGACCATCATATCCAACCCCACTTCATCATCTACGATGTCATTCGGTCAAGTAAGAACACAGTTGTTACCAATAGCAATGAGACTCTTATTATTTTTTCAGATATTTTCGGTCCTTGTTGCAGTAGCTTCACTGTTGTCATTCGCGATCACTTGCTACCACGGCCGAGGAGCCATAATGAAAGCACTATGGATGATCGAGGAAACAAATGGCAGCAGTGATGTCATCCCGGTGCAGAGTCTTCGTTCAACCAGCGTTGCTACTTCATCCCCACCCACTTCTATTAGTACTGCTACCGGCACTCCCTCACCCCTTCCGCTGATAGTAGTCAGCGGGCGTATAGATCGTTCATTACCAGATCCGCAGCATAGAATTAAATTAGACAGGGCTACTCGTCGACAAACAGCTTAAAACGGCATAATACGAAAGAAAATATTGGAAGATACCATCAACATACACAGAATATTCTGCATTCAATATTTAAGCGATAATCGACATTGTCTGATACTAGAAGAGAAGAGTGGGAAAAAAATAAATGTAAAGTTTTATTGTTTCTTTGAGATATGTAGACGTAAGCTGCGAAGGATGAAAATACTGCATGCGATATAAAGCTATCCGTTCTTAGAAAGACATATCAACCTATGTTCGTCTCATTAACGACGAACATATGTTCCAGGAGTTGATACAGTTATTGTCATGCATATGTACTCTGACAATATTGCGTACAATAGCAATGGCATCGGAGTCACAGGCGTCAGGGACATCGCGACGATCCTTCAATGTCCAATATCGACGGCGGCGGGAGGAGTGGGGGCGTGATAGTTCGGCAGACAGGTCAGTACGTTATCAGTTGCAAGATGTTGTAGACCGTGATCAAGGCTAGGGAGTGGAGCAAAACGAGTAGCAATGGGAAGCTGTTGCATGTCTGCGCAGCCCACTCGGGGAGACCAGGGGTCTGCATGTGCGTGCCCATTGGAAGAGCGATCCCACATGTCAATACCGCCGGTCGACACCTAATGAAGGTGCATCAGCAAGCCTAGCAAAGGTCCGGTCTCAAGACGGATCAGAACACTGTCACGCCCGACTGAGTACCAGCATATTGCGATTTCATGTCGTCCATGTCAGCAGTTTCGTCCTGGCTCTTGTAATCGTATTGTGAGAGGCTGCCGAGGTCACTGGCACCAGCAACAGAGGCAGTCCCAAAAGAGCCGCGGCGCCTGAGACGGTCGCTCTGCGCATAGCCGATGTTAACGCTGCTTGCACGATCGCCTCCGATAACGCTGCTGTTGTCCGTGATACTGGGTCCAGCATCCTGCGAAACGATGGAAGAGGCGTAACTGTACGCACTGCGCTTTGCGTTAGGTCCGCGAGGCACACTGGCACCGTAAGGACCAGGAGCGCTGAACATAGGGAGACCGGAAGAGTACGTGGCCTGCGAGCGGAGGGACTGCACATCAGATGGGATATAGCCCAATGCGTCGTGCGTGCGATAGAAGCTTGCATCAAAGCGACTTGGAGTACCGGAACGGCCAAGACCTATAAAGGGTTTGTGTGTTTAGTTAAGTTAATTAAAATAGTGTTGCAAAATACGCACCATCCGACATCATAGCACCCGCGGACGGAGGACCCATATAATCTCTTGCATTGGTCTCATGGCGGCGGAACTGATCCATAGACTTGACCAACGAACGACGAGGCTTGCTGAACTGAATCATACTAGCTTGGAGATTGCTCAATGGGCCTTCAACAAGGCAGTTCTTCTCCTTGTAATGTGTAAGAAGATAATGCCAAAGGGGATGCTATCATGGAGTGGTCAGTTATTATGCAGTGCCGATTAAACGAAACGGTACTAACCTTGCTCAGAACTTTAGGGTTTCCGAGAATGACAACACCATACTTCGCACGGGTTAGGGCGACATTCAAACGCCTAGGGTCGTTCAAAAACCCGATGCCCTGATGTTCATTGCTCCTGACACAGCTGAGGATGATATAATCCTTCTCCCGACCCTGGAATGCATCAACACTGGCCACCTCAATTTCTTTGTAAAGATCCTTCTTCAGCGAGCCATTGAACTGCATGTAGTTCACGATATACGAGCGCTGACCCTCATATGGTGTGACGACACCAATCTGTCCAGGAACAACGCCCGACTTGAAGAACTTGGTGACGATCTTCTCCACATTCGACGCCTCGGTTCTGTTCAAGAAAGAAGTTCCGCTGCTTGATATTTCTTCCTGGCCTAGATTCTGGTAGAAGAACATGGGGGTATCAGGAATTGGCCACGGGAAGTCAACGTTCTTCCGCAGACGCTCAGGGGCGGTGACACCATTCTGTAGAGTACCCTCGTAGAACATGTTCGAAGGGAATTCGGAGAGGCAGGGATGCATGCGATATTGCACTTGGAGACGAATAGGCCTGTTGCCGAGGACGACGAGACGTTCGAACAAGGACTGAGTCAGACCGGCACGCGCAGCTTTCTTGTTCATGATAACGGGTCCGAGCTGCTGATGATCACCAACGAGAACGACCTGCTTGCACCCGAGCACCAAAGGAATCATACACTCTGCAATAACGTTAGTCAGTGAAGTTGCTTTTTGAAATAGAAAAAGAAGCAACGCACCTGGCTCAGCGGCTTGAGTGGCTTCATCAATTAACACCGTCCTAAATTTCAACTTGCTCAACCTTGGGTCACCTGCACCAACACAAGTGCAGCAAATTACGTCCGCAGCGCTGAGGATCTCCTTCTCGCACTGCCTAATGAGGGTCTTGTATTTCCTCTCATCATTGCTACTCAGCTCTCCCTGCTCGTTCTTCAGCATAATGAGTTTCTGCAACTCCACGTGTGTTGTGCTGTTGGCGACCTGCTGATGCAGTGTCAAGAAGCCCACACTCGAGTCGAGGGCCTCGCGCGATTTGGCGGTAAGGCGTACAACTTTTAGTCCGGTGGAGTGGATCTTCTCTGTAAGCTGGTCGACTGCGACATTAGACGGGGCGCAGACGAGGACTTGGCCAGGGTTCATCTTGGCCAGGTGGTAGACAATAGAAGCGGAGGTTACAGTCTTTCCTGTGCCGGGTGGCCCCTGGATAAGGCTAATAGGCTTCTGGAGCACGCTCTTGACGGCGTACATCTGAGAGTGATTAAGCTCAGGAAGGCCAGGGGCGGAGAACCGCTTAGGCATCTGGGTGCGCAGCGCTTGGGGCTCTAATTCGTGCCCAAGCAGCTTGTGGTACTGAAGAATGAAAAATTGAATATCTTTGATAAACAATAAATGAAAAAGTAAAACTTGCAATGTAACCGCTGACACTCTTCTCATCAACTGCGAAAGTCTTCATCGCGAGCTGCATCCTGTCGAAGCTAGTGGACTTCCAAACAAAGTCCGCCGCAAAATTATGCGTGCACTCAGAGGGCACACCCTCTGTCCTCCTCAGCTCCAAACCAATCTCATCCGAAACATCTAACGAAATTAATTATCATCATCATGCGAGAAGCCCGACTAGAAAGGACTTACTGTTGGGAATCTTAATAACATGCCCAACCCCTTCCCAAGCCTTATGGAGTTCTCCTTGATACCTCAGCCTCAACTCATCCCCGACAGCAAGCCTCACTTCCCCGCTCTCCAACTTCGGCAAACAGAACCAAGCAACACGCTTCTGATTCAGACCCAAATCCCACCTCACAGTAATGTCGGTCTGTGTCTGACTCTCCTTAAGCCTCTTGTCATAGTCCGCCTCAATCTTGACGAGAGGTCCGAAGATGTTCTGGTATTGATACGCATCCTCGTACCGCAGCAAGATAGGCTGAGGCTCGTCGTCAACACCAGGCTTCTCGAGATCCTCAAGGTTGGCACTCGGGTTTTCGCGCCACAGATCCTCGAGACGGTTGATTTGCGCAAAGGAGATCTGGCGGGAACGGAGTTGCTCGGTCTCACTAGGAGGTTTCACAAGCCAAGATAGGAAAGAACGGTCATCAATCAGAGGGGCCCACAAAGAGGCATTCCAAGAGATATCTTTAGAGATAGCAGCGCAAGGCTGACTATAGGTGTGTGTAAGCGATTATTAATGATACACGTAAAAAGGGAGTTGCTTGCCGGCACAGTAGTACAACGACAGTATCGCTCTTCGCTGGGATAAATCCCAGCATAAATACATTTTTGCTACCGCAATTGTAGCATTCCGGAGTCGTCTCACCGAGAGGACTTTCGGCGTGCAAGATAACCTCCTTGTGTTTAGCACGAACGAGGTGATTCACGATGTGCGACGCCGAGGTATTTCCGCGAGAATTGCAAAACCACTTAGAGCAAATAAGGCACTTCACAACTGATGCAGGAGAGTGGATGCCACAGTAGCTGTTCCAGACAATGAATTAGTTGGAATTTATAAGAGAACCAGGAACAAGCGCACCTGCAGGCATGTGGGGGCAAATCAACAGCAGACTCGTCTTTCAAATCATCCAGCACGCCGTCAAAATCATCCTCAGGCCCTACACGGATCTGAAGGTTCTGCGCAGAGTGGTTGTGGGCATGCCCATTGGCCGACAAGCTAGAGGTGTATTCCGAAATGGACAGACTCGAAAGATCAACAGACTCCGAGATGTTGTCCTGGGTGTTGGCAGTATAGACAGAGGAGGTATCATCTACAACGCCCAATCCGCCATAGGAGGAGGCGGAGTCATACTGAAAGTTGTCAAACGAATCCATGGTGTGGACGTGGTACGAAAGAAAGAAAAGTGGAAGCACAGCGTCTGGTGGTTCAGAGACAGACTTCTGTCTTGCCAAAATCGGCACCGTTACTCTGCTGACTCAGCTTACTCAGACTATCTCACCTCTCACAGCCACAATCGCGTGGCAGCAGTGACTGCGTTCGAGTCAACTCCCAAGGCAACTCCTTTCTTCTCATCTTTTCTCACTAGCTCTGTTGGCGACACCTGCAACGCGCAAGGTATGGGGTCCGAACCGAAATACACTCATGCATAACGAGAGACTAAAGGGAAGCGGAATCAAATTTAAATGACTCATCGACAATTCCGGCTTCTGGAGACTGGCCAATATCGCAGGATTCCAACCGGAGGGGTCTAAGTACTCGTCTAGATAACTCTTCCTTAAATCTCGAGCTGGGATCCGCAATTATTGGAGAAAATCCAACTAGGAGGTCATTGAATTCTTACTAGGCACCATAGTAATAAATCGCCGCGGCATTTTGATGAATGCTTTCTGCAAACTATTCACCCTGGCTCACGAATCCTAACAAATACTCGGTTTTCTGTCAGACCACCGCGACACTGAAGAATTTCGTTCCTGGGCAGTACATACTCCGACGTCATAGTCAAGAATAACTTTCACCTCCCTGCCCGAACAGGCATAAAATGCTATGCTATCTGTGCCCTTTATGGTGCACCACGGAAGCCTGACGGCTCATGCATAACTGACCTAGTGCCAAAACCCTAGATTATTATCTCGAAATGTCCAATCAAGCGCTGCACCGTGGCGGGATTTTTAAACGCTGTCTAGCTCTCGCTATAGTTAAGACCCAACCGCAGCTGCATTGTTCCAGGACCTCCCATGTCTGACATCCGCTCAGTGGAGACACGATTACTCTCGGTTCTTCAGAATACTCATTCGTTTCTGTCGTTCAGCCTTCGCTGCGGTCACATCACATCTGTTCCTCTCGCTATCACAAACACTCTTCAAAATGTAGCAGAGTTTTCTAGACTTCATCCTTTTCGGGAAGCCGCCTCTCTAGCGCTGAATATCCTTGTCACTGCCCAGGTTTGTCCCCATATTATCCTCGCTGTCTTTCTTTGCCTTCGACAATGCGAACGTTATAGGCAACCGAGTTCAGTCATAAGTCTTATGCTGAGCTGGTTTTACATGTCTGCCGCACTGTTCACGCAGCTATCGTGGTTCCTGATGCAACAACGTCGGCGCTTAATGATAGCGTTCTAACTTTGATCAAGTAAAATTTACCATGTCGTCCTCCTGATTCTCTGCACTGCTGACTGAGTGATTACAATAGGATCCTCCATGATGTCGATGACTTTATTAGGACTCAATCTTCTAGTAACTGGTTTAAGTATCGTCTTATGCGAGCCCGTGATGTGCGTGCAATCGACCGATATAAATCGGAACTGGACCATATTCTCAAGAAATTTGAGGTGAATTATCCTTAGCTGTTTCCGCTTTACAAATCCAAATAAGTTATTACAGAATAGCAACAGAGGGAACTCTGTACATGTAGAAAATTCTGGGAGGCCTTCCTCTGTTCTCCCTAGCAGCTGTCTTGGATTTTACCGGAGGCCGTCGAATTATCCTGTTCATCCAAATACGCTTGGAAATGGATTCTCTTCGCATCCAGGTGGCTCTGAAGCATGCTGCGACAAAAACAAGGAATTCCTGAGAGTCATGGCGACTTTTCTGCTTTCCTTGTGCTCTTTCTTCATTGCCATCGGGCATAAAATTTATTTTCTGCTCTTATTCAACCTTCCGGCCTATTATTTCTTTCGCGTGTCAAGCTTTATATCGGATAATACGTCTTCTTGCACCTCTACTCCGCACACAAATCTCATTGGTGACTTGCCAGAGGATGTCGCAGTGGGACTATTGACATTTTCCACGGCCATGCCTTCGGAAATAGCCAGAAGTCATCCATGGCCTTTGCTGTCTGAGACTTTGGTGGAGGAATGGAAGGCTTTGCGTCTTTTGTCCACCTTGATTCTGGGGTGAGTCAATTTCGAAGCTTCCTTGCAATATTTCTCAATGGCCCTTAAAATTTCAAAGTGCAATCATCGCTTTATTGCAAGTATCCAGCGTCAATCAGGACCATGTCATCACCTCCTTTGCGTATTTCTGCCTCATTTTCACGCTCATGAGTACTCTTTATGCAACAATAAATATTATTCATTTTAGAGGATGGAAGGGTTCACAGACAGTCGCGAATTTGCTCGAGGTAAAATCTATTTCCTGATGTGCTAGAATTAAATTCAATTATTTTTCTAGGAAATAAAGTCGTCCCACCACAGTAGTTCCTGGAACATATGGGTCCTTTTTGCTCTTCCTGCGATATGGACTTCATGGTATATAATTAATGTGCGTCCCTCGAATTCTCGTTGACTTACTTTCCACTTTATTTAAGGGGAATATTGTGCTTCATAACCTGTCTATTTCTGCTGATCTGGCGATCAGGGCCTTCGGACACAGAAGGTGGGAACCTGAAGCCACTTCCTGTTGTTTCTCAGGTACAATTATTAGGATCGCGGATATCACTAACAGCGACTATAATGCTCGCTGCATTATATCTTGCCTTGATGTTTGCTACATTGAACAAAGTCAGGCAAAGGAGCCTTGACCACATTCCTGGTGTAGCCTAGGCAGGCAGAATGTTTTAATTTTTGGAATGAATGTTACGCTTACTTCCCGTATATGTACGATTCCCGGCATGTATTACGCTACTCATGAATTAAGGCTATCTGGATCATCTTATGTTAAGTCATGTATGATGTACCTAGATGATGACTCGGAGTCCCAGAGGATGTCATTTTCATGCTATTGGACGTGATAGGCTTGTAAAACTAACAAATGTCAATAAGCCGTACACGAGCTGAACGCGTCGGGGCTCAGCGAGTCTAAAGTTCGAACCTATATGCTGATACCGTGTCAATTGACACATAGGCCAATGATCCACTTCTATGATCTTGAAATCCTTCACCAGTGCTAAATTCACCATGCTGAAGGTCAGAATTTCTCTCCACTTATTCCGTTACGCGCAGTACAAGGTCTACATATCTTCCAGCGGTGTCACTCGGTGTCTCCGGTCTACCAGAACTTTCGATAGCACCGTGTAATTGCCCTTAGACTCAATTGACCTCTCCGATAAAGTGAAAGTGAACATCTACTTTCCTATATCAAAGACTAACTAAATGGCCATGTGCGAATCGGTCTCAACTATACATCACAACGACCCTCTCCTGGCCACTGGCATCTCCCCTTCCTCGTAAGATCCTTGGTTGCTTTTACTTCCGCCCACCCAGAAGGTGTTGCAGAAGCAGGCGAGATCCGCTTTCGGCTGTTTAATGCCCGCTCTGGGTCTACAAACTTGCTATTCCCCACACAAGCTCCTTACTCTATACCTCGCCTCATGACTGCCGCGTATTCTAAATACCGCCCTTTTGCTCTTCAGCTTTTGCAAGATAGTCTTGTATCCCCAGATATTCTGTCTTTCTGCGCCAAACTCAGTCTTCCACTCAGAAGTAATGGGCCCGTAGTGCACTATCTCCATCAGCCATTCTTAGTGTTGGCAAAGTTCGGTTCAGTCCGGTTCAGACAAAATTTTGGCTGAACTCTGAACCGGACTCTACGTTCGGTT
>JASFDH010002313.1:0-11313 GCA_036937195.1 Nidularia pulvinata | reverse complement strand
ACAAGGCCTTATTGGTAATATCACACTTTTAGCTGAGTTTCAACTCTCTCTGGAAATATCTTTCACATTAAATTTTCGTGATGGCCTAGGTTAGTACTCACTACCAGGCATACCTAGACAATTATTGAAGTCAATTTTATCCCGAATTTCTTGAATTACATTTCCTGAGGAAGGGATACATCACAAAGACAGCTTCCTCTCCCAAGTTAAGAGAGAAACGGACGTTAGCTATATTCTAAAAACTACTCTTTGCAGCATAGAGAAGGTGTGAATATCCATGAATGTGTCTTTCGTGTGATGGCTTTGCCAAACAAAAGCACATTTACAAGTGGTGCCAGTCGCTGGGGCACCTTAAAAAGTTGTTGGAGTCTCGCGGAAACTTCGGACTAATAGATTAGATTAGGTAAGACCCCCCACGGCTGGTTTGGAGTCTGGACGATTGCTAGTTCCTTAGCAGATAGTAAGCCTCATGCTTGTGCTCTCTGATCTTATGCTGGTCCCATGTTCTGCAACCTAATTCCTGGCTGCTTAACATAGTGGTATTCAACACAGTCGCGGAAACCTTGAACCGCCAAGTTCTTGCCAGGTTATCGCTGCACAGGCAACCTCGATTAATTACTCACACGGAGAACTGTTGGAAAAATTACCCCTCATGTTGATAGCATGGAATTGGCATGGGACCCCGATTAATTACTCACACGGAGAATTATCGGAAAATTTTCCCCGCAGTTCAACACAGGCATGGGACCCCGGAAAGCTCATGTGAGATATTTTGGCTTTCGTATATGTGCTAATGTTTGCTAGGAAAAATATTTCAGTTGGAGGGACTCTCTGAGATAAAGTCCAGAGTATACACGCGACTCTTGAATAGAAATCACCATGAGCATATTGATGGACACTTGCTTTTGAAACGAACTAAAACTCGACAACGCATGGAATTCGGAGGCTAGACAAATGTGCAATGATTTTCAATTTGCTATCACTTTCCATGCATTGTTTATTGTGCTTCAGAATTCAATCTACTGAATTTTCCAGGAGTTAATTAGTGGAGTTCGGGGGTCCTGTTCTGCTGGTCTCTTCGCAAGGTATTTAAGGAGCGTTGAATGCCTTAGATCAAAGCGCCTTGAAATTCACTATATTGTCCACACAAGCCATGTCCTTTCCTGACCCCAGTGCTCCTCCTCCTGCGTGTTTCGCTGACATCAAGCGCGATATTGCTGCAACGTATCCTGACTTCGAACGCAACGTCACTCACGCTTGGACTAAAGTTACCAAAGAGTTAAATAAAGTGACGGCAGAAATTATAAAGGAAGGTGCAAGTGTAAGACCTCTTTACGCATTCGCTTGTCCAAGATTGTTGTTAATCTTTGCGATCTTAGTATATACCTCAAGTGGAGTTCTCTTGTCTCGAAAACTTGAGTTCCGATAAAGTTGCAAAGATTAAGGAGAGAGGTTGTGTAGTTCTTAAGAACGTGGTGGATGTCTCCGAAGTATTGGGTTGGAAGTCCCAACTGGAGGATATCATTAAACAGAACCCAGATGTCGAAGGTGTGTTTGCTTCGACTAAATGAGTGTAAAAAGAGAATTGACATAATACATTACAATGAATCTGCAGGAATACCTTCGCATAATCCCCATTTTTACGAGCTCTAGTAAATTGATTCATTATTATTTATTATATGTATCCACTCATATTTCCTTCATAGTTGGACCAAACCGCAAGTGCGCGCGCGTGCGCATCCGAATGTCCTCTCAGCGATGATCTGGATCAATAATTTGTACCATGCAAAGCCAGAGTCCAAGCTCGACGGTGTCGATCTTTCCACACCGTTGACATACTCTGACCGAATTCGCATTCGGCGACCTGGTGCTAAGATCAGCACACTTCCACCTCATATTGATGGTACGCGCTGCTTGTCGATGCATGCATCCAGTCTGTTCTAAAGAAATTAACATTGATTCAGGAGGAACAATCGAACGCTGGGAGGATCCAGCGTTAAGAAAATGCTTTGAAGCTATATTCTGCGGAGATTGGCAGGGCCACGATCCCTATGACCTTGAGGGCCGTTTGAACGCGAATAACTCCTTGTACGGCAGACCCAATCAGGTAAGTTTGGAGCCACTGCCAGCCTGGAGAGCGTATTAATCAACGCATGGCCGATTCAGTGCAGTATTTTTAGAACGTTTCAGGGATGGATGTCCTTGAGGTTCGCTATTTCTCTAATTTATGAATCTACATCATGGGCTGTAAATATGGTGCAGCGAAACAGGACCTGGTGAAGGTTCCATGGACGTCTTTCCTAACGTGAAACTCGCCATAGCATATTTCATTTTACGTCCTTTCTTCCGCCCTTTAGTTCCAGTCGATTCTCCGGAGATATACGACGCAAAGAATTGGCAGTACGGTGGGGGCTCGCTTTATTATTGCTATTTGCCTGTATACATACTTATGGATCAATATCTTGTAGATATATCTACAGCTGAATTTCCTGGCATCGTCCACGATAATGGCGGTGGCTTCGTTGCTTGGCCTGCACCGAATGTGCATCCCCACTTAAGGCTGGAACAGGCCATGACTTCGATTCCTAAAGTCTACCCTGGAGATTTGGTATTTTGGCACTGCGATGTCATACATGCCGTGGAACAAGAGCATAAGGGAGTTAGTGATTCCGCTGGTGTGTATCTTTGCTCTTCAAGGTTTACTCTTCCAGACTAAATAAAAATCAACTGTCTGTCTGGTTAATTGCAGTCATTTATATCCCTGCTGTACCATTGACACCGCAGAACAAAGCCTTCGTAGAACAACACCGCGAAATATTTTTAAGAGGCGACCGTCCAATTGATTTTCCTAAAGGCATCTCTGAGGCGAAGTTTATTGGGTTTGCAAGCCCGGATGATATTTCGACCCCAATGGGACAGCAGGCGATGGGATTTGAAGTTACGGTAGCATAGATAATCTACTATTTTCGTGGACATGATGCAGAGCTCCTTAATGTAATGCATCATTATTGGAATATTGGTTAGTACAAACGATTCCATTCCCATCTATGATTTCTATATTTAGTACTATGCATCTCATCTCACTATTTAGCCACTATTATGCAGATTTTATAGTCAGTTGTTTCATATGCCTCTATCTTGTTAGTTTTATTATGTAGTCTTTGGCTCGAAATATGTACTTAAAGACATTTATTTGTACAGTATTCACTACGCATTTACCTCCAATTTATTGCGGTTTTCTCGTATTTCCTGTGCTTGCTATCGTCCTTTCAACAATCATTGTGAAGAACTTTATGCTGAACAGTGAAATCGATTTTGATGCACTCTCAGCATTATGTTTGAGGCGCGTGCCCCGGGCCATCCGTCCCCGCGACAAAATTCAAATTGGGTGACATGAAAATGCATAAACAGTGGGCCATCACGCTCTCGACTGTTAAAACTCCGGTTAGGGAGTGCCACTCTCCTCCAAGAACTAAGAGGCCGGTGAGAGCAAACAATAAAGGGGGATGGATTGTGGACTTGGGTCCACTGGGCAAGGTATGTACATAGACAAGGTAGATACAATCTATACATACAGCCTATCAGAATATTCTCACACACTGCTACCTTCTGACCACAAGCACGAAGCTCGTACAACCACAACTCTTGACATTGACTTCCGGACAATATCATTGATCATCATCGAACGACTTGCGAGAAGTGGCCGCCAACACGTGCACACAATAACCGCGACGAATGGACAAGCAATGGCATTAAAGCGCTCCTCGCTGTGACTGCTTCTCAAAAAGCAGTTATTGCAGAGCCCAATGGTTCTTGTTCTTATTCTAATAAGCTCTCCAAATGGAGTCGTTCGTTGTTGTTTGCTAGCACTGGTGACTCGACTCCAAAGTGCATTCTATTTTCAAGTTCTTATCATTGGTAAGCTTGGAGTTCTAAGCCCAAATGTTAGCAACAATTATTTCATTCATGGTCCAAAAGTCTTTCGTTTACGAGCATCAACGATTTAAATCCATGAGCGTGATCGTATCGCAAATCCGAGCAATAGGGGGGCTGGAACTTGAAGCTTGAAGGCCGAGTCTCTATAGCTACTCTCTTCTATAATCGAACATGCCGCTTCGGCGAGGGCTCACTAAAGGCATACTTGGTACGCTATGAACTGCGTCTAAAACATTGCGAAACTCGAGGGCTAACTATAATTCCTCAGAGCTATTGACTCGAATCTCGATGCTGCTGCAAAGCCTAATAATCTGTAATCTAGATAAATATAGGTACTAGGAGGCTTCACAATAACCCCTATTTTAAGGTGCATTCATATATCCCGGCTAAACTGAGTAGAAACTCCGAACTCCTTTTGCTTGGTTGATAAACGTCGGCATTTTCGATTCATGGTAGATGTCGGGCCATCAACTTTTTATATATCTTTAAATCGAGTATGCACCTAAAGTTATCATTTTCTGACAGCTTAAAGGCTCTGCTGACTCGCGGTTATATAACACAAATCTAAAGCTTAGATATCTTGCGGTAATTTTCATGCTTGCCTGTTTCGAAAGCATCAGTAAATGTAAGTTAGATTGAATGTTCCTTACTGTGGAGTATTTTATTATGATAAATTCTATCTAGATGCAGCAGCGCCAATCTTTATCATTGTGGGAATTTGGATACCCCTTCAGTACTTGCTTTGCTAGTTGTCGAGGACTTCATGACTTTGATTCCATTACTTGAAGAATACTTAAGGAGTTTCCAGAGTCCGTTTCTTAGCAAGCACTTGCTTTCGATTCCCCGCCATTTATAGTATTAGCATGGATGCTAAACCTGATCATAATGCTCCTCTTCCACCACGGTTTGCAGACATAAAGCGTGAAATCTCTACCTCATGACCTAAGTTTAAACTCCAAGCTACTCGGGTTTGGGGAAAGGTTACGGAAGAATTAAATAAAGTGACAAGATAAATTATTAGCGGCGGTTGAGAGGTAAGCCCCATATTCGTTTGCTATTTTGCTCGTGGTTTGTTAATGAATTAGGTTTTTGGACGTAGCGCATTCCTGAAGTTCATTTCTCCTAGTTCGATAGCTTGAGCTCAGATGAAGTCATGAAAATCAAGGAGTTAGGTAGTGTTATTATCAGAGATTTAGTTGTCGATTCGAAGCCAATGATTGGAAATAGCAATCTGGATATCGAAAGTAGCTTACTAGTATTAACTGCTGAGCTGCTTCGATGCCAAGATACGTACTTATGGTGTCATTTCTCTACAGTGGTGCTTCCTCATAATCTTCACTGCATTGAGCTTTGGTAAACTTTTTTTATTCTCTACTTCCACTGCTACTGATTCTGGCTCTATCTCAGCTGGACAAAACCACAAACCCGGGCACGCGCACATTCTAAAGTCCTGTCTGCGATAATCTAGTCAAATAATCTGTATCATACGGAACCAGGCATTAAGTTCAACGGTATCGATCTTTCTACACCACTGATACTCAGTACACCTTGTAATGCATGACCTCATAATGCATATTTATCATAATGCATTGGATTTTGGGAGGTATAAAAGGTCTTCTGTGAGCTAAAATGCATGCTGATAATGCATAATTCTCATAATGCGTCACAGTTTGGGTAAACCCAATGCTATGCGTTATGAGAAAGTGTACTGTACTCTGATCGATTTCGCATTCGAAGACCTGGGATGCCATGGGATATACTCCCTCCTCACATTGACGGTGTGTAATGTATATTATTTGTCGAGCCTGAATACGCAGACTTGATAACATTGATATTATAATGAGAGGTGCCACCATTGAGCGCTGGGAAAATCCAGTTTTAAGAAAATAGTTTCAGGGTGTCTTCTCCGGATGATGGGAGGATAACGATCCATATGGCCTTGACGGTCGTTTGAACGCAAATACATCCATGTACGGAAGACCTAATCAGGTGAGTTCTTGGATTATTCTGAGGTGCAAGCTAATGCTCATTCGCTGGTGTTTATTCAACACAGTCGAGTGCCTTTCTATCTATGAGGTAATGTTTTTTGCTATGGATAGCTGGAATATCGTACTCACCAGTAAGAAAAGCGAAATAGGCCCTGGTGAAGGCACTCAGATGGTTTCCAAATGTGAACCTTTCCATGGCATATTTTATACTACTGTACCATTTCGACTGATTGTTCACGAATGTTGGATTTTTGTCTTGCTGGAGGCCGATAAATTTCCTTTTGATTTAAGGCAATTTTTTTTAAAAAAAAAGCCCTTTTTTCTGGGTGTGTTACATAACTGAGAAATCGGTCTAAATGGTACAGCAAGACCTTTCTTTCGCCCTTTGGTTCCAATAGATTCCTCAGACTTATACGATGCAAAGAATTGGTGATATGGTAAGCTTCAGAAATAATTTATTTTAACATCGCGTTTATCCGTACTAACACATTTATGATTTATGATGCGACATGTATTTCCACTGCTGATTTTTTGCCTATGAGGGTGGATACATGGCTTAGCCCGTGCCCCACGCGCATCACATTGGCTGGAACAAACAATGACATCAATTCCGAAGGGCCAAAGTATATCCCGAAAATATGGTATTCTGACATCGTGATGCTATCCACACTGTCGAGGAAGAACATAATGGTCTTACCAACTTAGCTAGCATGCATCCTCCATTCCTTTGAAAAAAAATCAGCTCTCCATTGCCCTGATTGACTCCGCAGAACAAAACGTTCGTGGATAGACAGCACGAATTATTTTTGGCAGGGGATCGGCCAGCAGACTTTCCCAGAGGAATATCAAAGGCTAAATTCTCTGGGTTTGCAAGTCCCGGCGATATTGTTACTTCACTGGGAAAGCAGGTGATGGACTTGTGAATTGTTTACTGCGATTGTTTCTTACGGAACCTATGTTGTTACTATGAAATGTATCGTAGTGTATGTAGGATCTCTTTTGCTAAAATATCATCCTTCTCCATAAATTGTTTACTGCACAAATTCCCGGTCTTTGATTTGAAGAAAGCGCATCGAAGACTAAAATGTTGGACATTATAAGTTTCCACATTTATGTGTCTAATTATAGGCCGCCGCCATAATAATAAAACTACAATGATGCACGGACTCTAAACTAAAATTGGGGGGTAAAAGGGAAAAGGTTGATCGGCGAATCCTCACTCAATTTTGGTGTTTGCATATCGTGAGACATTTCGGATATCGTCAACCTATCTTCAATGCATACTCAGGGACTGCATTATATGAGCATGACCTTTCTGTATCCATTCACTTGGAGTAACACGCTTCGAGCTGGCATCCGAGCGTAAAGCGTCGTTCTCTGCTACAAATGCCCACTTATCGGGGTCCGGAGGCGGCGTAGATGTGATTGCCTTTAGTTCACACTCTGTAAGTTTGCCCAGGTTAGTATTGGATGAATGGATTATCTATTAGAAAGCGTACGGATGATGTGTGTGAAGTGGTCAAGATCCTAAAGCGTTATAATTAGTATGCAAAAAATGGCTGCTCATGCTCATGCTAAAGCTCAACATACAAGATCATTCTTATCATATCCAAAAGGATCTTCGGGCAAGTTGTGTAAGAAAAAAATCTTCGCCTCAGACGAAAAATCTCACTTTCGATTTCCTCGCCAGCGACCAAGAAGCCGAAGAAGATAAAAGTCTGTGAGTGATCGAATTTGAGCGAAAAGCGGAAGTCGTACGTAATTGTCGAAGCTTACTATAACAACCGTGGCTGGTATGGTAAGCCATTTCATCGTGACCCAAATTTGCATTGGCTATAATTGAAGGATACAATGTTATGAAGCAATGTATCAGTAAGTGCGGAGATGCTTACCAGAAAGAAGACGTATAGTGTGGTGACGACCCACAAGTGAGCCGTATATCTGTAAGAGTGGTAGATTTAGGACACTCAGACCGAGTAAGAAATAAATAAAGTTTGTCGCACGAGAAGGGAAGCGGTGTCGTCAAGATCCTTTCAAGAGAAGTAAGGCTTTCTACCATTTGAGTGAGCGCTCCCTGGAGTTGATCTATAAAATCCATTTCATGAAAATCCGAAGGAAAAATAGGAAGCCTACTAGTAGTTGGCACATCGATCGCCTTGCGTTTCTGCATTGCAGAAATATAAGAACTCTGTACCAACAAGCATCAGAGAACAAAATATTCAACGCGGGGAAGAGTTGACTCACGATGTATAGAGTAATTTCCAGAGGCAAATTGTGCGCAACATTGACAGCTCTGCTCCGTAGCCTCGCTCTCATCCTTGAGCTTTCTGTCTGGCATTTACTCCGCTTGATAAGGGCTCTCCTAATTAGAGAAAATGGGAATACATCCCACATCCTATAATGCGGAGCATGGCGTGCAGATAGAAGGTGCTCCTCTTCCTTTTCGGAAAGGATAGTTTGGTCTACTTCATTCCCCAACATCGAGTTTCGGAGAGCCCCGGGACCGCGGCGAGGGTATAGTTGGGTATTGTCGGTGAATGTAAATTTCGAAGAGTTAATCGAAGGAAATGATGATACATAGGGAGGCTGCTCTTGGTCGGATGCTGGACCGCCTTGAAAGAAATTCGGGGCATGGACATCATACCCGAACCCTGTTTCCACAGAGGTATTCCTCATGGATCGGAACGAGTCGGCGGGTGGGTACTCTGAAAGACTTGACTCCTCATGAAAAACTGGCATAGTGTTGGGCAGATTGTATGACATCGCGAATGCAGGCAGAAACTTGATCAGATAATATAGATCTCTTCAAGAAGTGGTCAGTGGGCAATATTGCGAGGGAACAAAAATATTACTTGTAGTAGATTCCATCCTCGCGTCTTAGATAGTGCTTAACAGAAACTGCGTATGCCTCGACAAGATTGAGAACCGTCCTCTTTTCTATTAATGCACGAGTCTTCGTCTCGTCTAGGGAAAGTTTTCCATCTGGGGCTGCCGGCTCTGCGCATATAGAGTCAAGATGATATCTTATAGCACTCTTTTCGCACATACCCGGAACATGAAGCCACACTGCGCGCGCAAACATGCGACTGGATTGTACAATTTGCGCCCAAAGTCTCCGGCCTTCATGAAAGCGATCAAAAGACTGCGATGTCCTGAAGACAATCACGAAACCAAGCATAGTACCCATTCTAAGCTGATGTTAGCAAAGTATATATAAACAAGGGTGTGAAAGCATGAACTACGCACACTGCCAACAGTGTTGGCTTTAATGAGAAAACTTTATGTCCATTGAAGTTCCCAATGGTCACAATAGTCGACCATACTCCATATAAGACAAGGAGGTGCCAGCAACGAACTAACGCTGTAGAAAGAAAAGACTCTGCAAATGTTGTTGCTCTTCTCTGTCTTGGAGCAAATCTGACTGCAGCAATAAGAATAACATGAGAGGTACATGCTGAACGTTTGCTGACGGGTCTGTAACAAAGAATCCTCTGTGCGTGATGCCAATAGGTTCTTCCTCAGGCTCGGATGTGAACGCCATGAATAATATATAAAAATCTCTGCGTCCTATTATTCAGTGCATGATCTCGCGTCGCTTTGTGGTGGCCCTCACCTTGGAAGTTATGCGTGTCCGATAAAGCCTACAAACTGCACAGTGATACGCTCTCAATCGCTTGTGTCTCCGTCTGTATTGAGTTGAAAAGAATGAAGCTAGAGGTACGTGGTCGCATTCTTATATCAGTTCCGGAGACCGCCCGCGATACACACACATGGCACTGCCCGACGCCCATCCCTACATTTCATGATGTCTCATAGCAACCTCCTGAAAGATTACAAATAATTAGAAAATGATTCCAGCAGTAAAATACACATATACGTACTGTGAAAGACTGAATTATCTAGTCAACACCCATGCGATTATAGACATCGATGCTCAAAGTTTTCAAGATATGTGAGAGGTTGAAAAGCAGGGAAAGAGAGGTACTTAAGCGCTAGATAAGATTGGCGAACGCCAAGTGGACGCTGGTGAGCAATGGTGAACACCTGCGAACAGATTATGTTGGTGAATGGGGCAAGCATGTGAGCGCTGCTGTAGTATACAAAAGTGAAAGGCGAAGTCGGCCATCTCATCAAGATGATCGACGCATCGGCGACATCACTGAGAAATTGTAACAGGGATAAACACGAGCCAATCGGATATAGGGACTAACATGGATTACATAAATCTGGATTTTGACCTGTGGATAGCTTATCCATGTGCCTTTTCTGGATATGGGCAAAATTTATGGGTTTGTGGATAATCCACGGATTTGGCACCTATTTTTAATTATACTGTAACTATTTGTGTGGACCTTTGTTCACCTGCAAGAATTGATAAAATGTATCAGATAGTTTGTGAGCTGATAATTTAAAACATTTTTCTCCAGGGCATTCCCTAATTTCAGGTATTTTGACATTACAGTAGATTTCTGCATTTTAGCTGGAAATAATGCCTTCAGAATTGACATAGTCCCATTTTTGCAGTTGAAACTTTTCACTTTCACTTCACTGTATTTTATACATATCATCATCATAAGTAATGTTTTATATTATATTATTATAGGTTTAGAGCTTGATGGTAAAAGTGAAAGCAGTAATACAATTTTTTGGTTCCAAATCTGTGGATTTACCCAATCCAATCCAATTCACAAATGATCTTATCCATGGGTTGGATGTGGATACAGCATGGTCTGATCTGTGCTAGTCCCTAATCAGATACATGTACATACACAAAATTTATCAAGCATTTAAAGTAGTTGTGCTATTAATACATTCTGGTAAAGGAAGCTGCTCACAATCCTTATATATTGTGGAACAAAATATATAAAATTGAGAGATCAGGGAGGGAATTGCAGAATCAACAACCAAATTAGGGAGTAATGCTAAACACTATTGTGCAGGATTTCCCAGTGGGGATAGTTTTTGAGAGGGAAATATATAAGATATGCCTCACATGTTCTGGTGGTGTCTACATGATTGTGACTGATATGTGACCACTGATTCAGATGATCTGCTCACAGATTGCTTGCAGCTGTATTCACCTCCCCAGAAGGCTGCACATAATCCTGAACTGACTCAATTACATTATAAAAACCATGAAATAAATAAGAGGTTGTAAAATATAAGTCATATTTACAGATTAACTACTTTAGAGCTGTTTATGAAATACTAGCCTTTATGCTCACTGGAATTATGTCACAAAAATGCTTTCCAGGATATAGACTAGAGTTCTGGACAGATAGGATATGCATGGTGACCAGGAAGAGACACTGGAGACTCTGGGAATATCTCTGGGAAATGTGTTTGAGCACTACCAAAGGAAAGAGTCAAGATGGGTGATGGCTTCAGC
>JASFDH010002312.1:0-11317 GCA_036937195.1 Nidularia pulvinata | reverse complement strand
AGAATACGAAGCTCAGCGTTTGCGTGCCAAACGACTGAGGGAAGACGATGCGAAGGCGTCGTATTTATCCTACAAGAGGGCCGCTATATACTGTAAGTAGATAAATACAAGAAGGGCTTTGTAAATATTGAAAGAAATGGAGCCAGGCTTCGAGTACTGTGGGCAGTGCAGTGCTCGAAGCTACTAATACAATAAAATGAATATCACTGACCATAATTAATACTATGTGCAACGAGAAATAGGATCTGTAAGGTATAGTACATGTATTGAGGGGTGTGGGTGAGTTCCGAGAATATGGTCGGGAATGGAGATGGCGCGGAGATGTGCCGGGAACTCGTCACGAGTTTGCCGGTGCCATTCTAACGCTAGCTTCAATATATATTATGCACGCTACTCGCTTCTGATATCTGAACTCATCACTGTTCCCTCTCCACAGTTACAACATGGAATGCGGGGAGGCCGGGCAAATACGTCAGTGCAGTACAAGAAATACGACTTACGTAATGCAAGTGCTTGTCGGGTCCGAGTCAGCAGCAAGTATGATCAGATTTGAGCCACATCTCGCGTCGCACGATTCTCGGGATGGACCACGATAGCGAAACATGGAGAGAAGAAGGTGAAGAATACAATGGTACGCCCATAGTTATTAATTCGGAATTGTTAGACAAATACGGTATAGCATTGCGTTTTGAAACTATCACAGCGGGTCAGACTTTGCCACTGCGACATGTAGTGTTATGGCCGCATATGTCAATGTCGCAAGTGCGTCTTCCGGAAGATGGCGATGGTTTGCACATAGGGGCATTTCTATCTTCCGGAGAACTTCCGGTCGCTGTTATTTCGCTCTTCGTTGAACCTTTACCACCCATCGATAACAAACAACTACCTCACAATCCATCAAATGAAGACCAAAACACCCAAGCTGTGCGTTTCCGAAAATTCGCCTGTGATCCAGCACACCAAGGCAAAGGCATCGGGACAAGGCTACTTATGCATGCTCTATCGATCGCCCGATCTGAGCTCAATGCCGCCGTAGTCTGGTGCGATGCGAGAACATCTGCGCATGAGTGGTACAAAAGGCGGGGCCTGGCGCCATTCGGAGCAATTTTCATTAAAAGTGGTAAAGAGTATATCCGAATGGCGATTAACGTCGGCCAAAATTCTTTGTGAATGTCACCGGTAAATCAATACAATATTTCATGAGGTGAACGTACTCATCATATTTTCATATCCATTCAGAATGGCATTTCGTATAACTGGAAAGTAGCAGATGAAATATGGGAGCAATATGATATCCATAACCATGATCCAATACCATATTGATTCGACATGCTACTAATGGTGAAGTGATTTAGCTATGGTTTTCTATATCATCAATCCCCCACAAACCCATGGACGACGTGTTTTAATTCTCAACTAAGACCATATTTTCAAGGATCGATGACAGCGCTGGTTTTTCAAACTCTAAAGTCTTCAGCTAACGTTCGGATAGGATCATCCCTGCTGCCATTCTTTACTATAATGTTAACGCTACTAATACCAAGAAAATCTGCTTGATCGCCACTGCAGATTAGTGAATTACATCGAACTGCTTCATAAGAAAGCTTCGCAATCATCTGTCAACTTTGGGCTCAGACACACGCTGCGCGGCTGCAGCATGTCTGAGTCTCTGCTATAAGCCCTCTTCCGTGAATCAAGCGTTTTGACGTTCGAAGAAACATAACAACCCGATCGAGAATTCCAGGCTGCACTGCGCACGGTTGGAGCGTGTCGATAAATGTAACATGCGTGCCCATCCTCTGGCGCTACGTGATGTCATTGGCTAGATTTCCTTCCCCAGACTTCAAAACTTATTGGGCCAAGTTCAACACGTGAATTAAACTTTATTCTACAAGGTTTTTACTGGTCGGTGATCAATAATAGTTTACGGTTGAAGCACGTAAATTAAGTCTCGTAACAGGTGGACTCGACGAAGCAATGCCAGCTGTCTGCAAACGTACAGTCTTCAACGATATGATTTCTTAAACCTGAACAAAATGGAGATAGGTACGAAAAATACACATGGCTCTACTGCCAGAGGTCATCATCCTCGAGTCACAGGTTATCGAGCCCTTCGTCCTCATAAGCCTCTCGTTAAGTTCCGGCCGCCATCAACTACCATTTATGCCGAATCTCAGTATATCGATAAGCATCGGAGTGGCATTAAGTCCTGGCGTGAATGCAGTTAGCTACTTTCTTATTTCGTCATTTGCGACACCGCCCATTACCACCGGGTCAGGGACGACTTGTAGCGATTGTATGTACGACAAAAGGTTGTCATATCATAGAGCTATGGGGCCAGATTTCTGTATAAATACTGCGGATTACTTGAACTTAACAGCGCACACCGCATCTCCCCCCCTTCTATCATGTTCCTAGCATTTTATATCTCCGCGGAATGCTTATATTCATTTCTTCCCTATAATAAATGGTCTGCATGATGTCTCTCCGTACCCATTATTGGCTTGATCAGACATTAGTGTTGCCCCGGGCTGCCCTCAGCTTGATGCCGCTGTTTCTGTTCATAGCCAAAATAATGGGATGGAGCGTCGTCTTAGCCATCGTCTATAGGGAGTAGGGACCTACCAAATGCCCCCAGTCTTTCATCCCATTGCCAACATTTTACAGCTACTCTTGTTATATTCCTAACTATTAGATTCAATTTCTGTTCCCGGAACCACAATATTCAGTGTCGTTCTCCCTTGTAGTTGAATAAGTTGAGGTACTGTTTGTTATCAGCTTCTCAGTATTGTCTAAATACGTGTTCTGCTGTACGTGTAAAATGGCTTAAACAAGAAAAGATGCACTTGGCTACGGTGCATTTTAGGGTAGTATATAACGCTTCCTATGTAATCAAAGGGCTAGCGATAATCCATTGGAAGAGGCGGGTTGAGCGATATGAATATATGCCGGAATCTTGAATGGTTCTGCAATCAGCAGTTATTTTTAGTAGATTTAGGAGACTTCTCCACCAACAAAAATTCCCTTCGATCCGGGCAACAGGAGAACTGCCGGACGTAGCGGAATTTTTGGTACCTAATAATTAGATTCCATATATATCACACGTTTTTTGCTTCGCGGCTAGGTCTCGGACGGAAACAGAATTGTGATTCGTAATGGTGAGAAATTTTTGTAATATTAGGAAATATTCCAATTGCGGATAGATAGTCGAAAAGAATCTAAACGTTTACGAGAAGGTTAAACGGCTGTTTTGCATGTTAGCCCTCCAACACCTGAGCATAGCCTGGATCGTTGAAGAGATTTGTTGTCTATAAAGCATTATAACCTAAGGAAGGTATAATCGTACTAACTGATGTGATTCTATCATGTCGATCCGATGCCATTTATATTCCCTTGGGCAACCCTTATATTCCCTGCTCCCAGAGCATCTCCGTATAGCTTGCCATATTGTTTTCAAGACCGAGCCATCAGCAGCTCTAGACCTTATGATCCTCAGGGTTGAATAAGGCTTAGTACTTGGTACACGCTATCAGTATCATTGTTACGACCAATTTCCAAATCATGGGCTGCCGTATGTAAGTATTATGTCACAAGGGAGCTGAATATCGATAGACATGAGATGATGTGATTACATCCTTTAATTCTGTGAGAAATAGTTAACGATTTCTTCACTCCAGCATGCGAGCATTCATATCCTTCTGACCTAGCTTGAAGAGATCACCAAGCGCTCCCTGATGATCATTAATAAACGCAGGTAACATGCGGTAGCCGAAGTCAAATAACCTAAATAAAATCAAGTATTGAACGTATACATAAAGGCCAGAATACTGAAATTTGGTTATCGATCCCAGTTTCTTGAGAGATTCTCCCAAATCATGAAGGACGTCACCCTTTACTACCTCCTAGGTGTATTTGGGTCTAAGGTTTTAAACAGAATATATTTTTCTTCATTGTAAGCTATTTCTTGACTTTTTCAAATAATCTTCTTGCGGCAAGTCCTGATAAAATATCAACACGCATTGTTACTCACTGGTTTTAATGTAAGACGTTACTCGGCTGTCGATGGACGATGGAGTGACGAGTCAACAATTATATTTTATGTAATAAAGGTTTCTACGACGCGTCTCTCACCGATCACTCGCTTATGTAAGCCTTACAACACCAGCCACTGCCATCTTCCATCGTTTTATATTCCCCTCACTCTCCTCCAGTTCAAGCCAGGCCTCAGTTGCTATTCTTTATATTTTCCACTGCGTATCTGTCTCAATATGGACGCCCGTCTTCGCCGCGTAAACAAGGAAATCACTGGTGAGCTCGAAGCGAGAAAGGCGCGGCTGAAATCGATTGCCAATTACGAGTGGTATCCTAGATTGCAAGAATGACAAGACATCGAATATCACGATTGAACTCATCGACGACTCTCCATTTCATCTGAAAGGAGCATTCCCGGGTCCTGAGGGTACACCATACGAGGGAGGGAAATTTGAAGTGGTGAGTTGAGGACGAGTGTAAGACGATCCATTCAAACTGAAATCCACATCATGTCCAGGACATCGTCATCCCAGAGTCGTACCCTTTCCAACCTGTGAAGATGAAGTTCATCACGAAAGTATACCATCCCAACATCTCATCTGCATCAGGGGCGATCTGTCTCGACATCCTCAAGGATGCCTGGTCGCCCGTACTCACTCTGAAGTCGACCTTGATCTCGTTACAAAGTCTCTTATGTTCGCCCGAGCCGAACGATCCTCAGGATGCAGAGGTAGCAAAACATTATACAACCAGCAAAAGCAGTTTTGAGGACACCGCCGTCTACTGGACGCAGATCTATGCCGGAGGTCCAGGCCCGAAGGAGAAGAAGGGTAAGACAGCGGCGAGGCCCGAGGTGGGAGACGAGATTGCGATTGCAGGACTAGAGAGAGCCCATGTGTCCAAGTTTGAATCCCTAGGCTTCCCGGCATCCAAAGTTGTACGTGTTGTGGTTTTGAACTCGATACTGCAGCTGATACATTCATCGACACAGATCGATGTTCTTCGGCGGCTCAACTATCGTGGGGATAACTCCAAAAAGATAACGGACGATAGAGTAGTCGAAGAGCTTCTGAAATAACTAACAGTGCGGTATTTTCGGGACTTCGATTCGTATCGGCTCAGATATGTTTGAATGGTGTAGCTCTTTCGTCATTGACAATCATCAAATGCAAACCTATGCTATTCGTTATACGTTACTGCAAAATCACTCTGTCGGACGATCTGTTTGGGATGTATTAACGTTATGCCATTTTTCAGCTTGCAAGTCTATATAACGTTCATCGCCATCTGCTATGGACATACATATAAAGGTCACTTTCGATTGCCTTGTAGCCAGGCTTTTGTCATCGTGGATTTCGAGCAGAGAGTAAGGTATACTTTTACATGCCTCAAAGCCTTAAACAACACCAGCGTGATCATTTGTCCTTCAGTACTCTTGCAAGTCTACTGTCACCGATTAAGATCTGCCCTGTGTTTGCGTGTTTGCGCTTCGTCTATTTTCAGAACTTAGCGGACTGAACGTGAGTTCTGCGTGACTGTCTTAGGTCAGAGTAAGTGAGATTGTGATTTTCATACCTGTTATGTCCCACAGGAGCTACTATCCTTACAATGTGATTCTATTGAGTCTATGCCTTCGAAACGTTCGAAGAGCAATCGCGACATCAAACTGGACGTCATTCTGGATCATATGATAAGGCAAGCTCACAACAACATACATGCAATGAGATTCCGGAGAGATACGGGAAAATACAGAATATCGACGGCGAAGTTTGAGTAGGTAAGCTGCATTCCTGGTGCGGATTGCGAAGAGGGTCTATCCACTCAGGTTAAACTTGAAACACTATATTAAAGCTCGAGTGCGCAGAAATCACAATTTTCTGGGCCCATACTGCCATGATAACGACAGCAGCTGACAACCGGTGGTATTACCAGGTAAATGGCCGATTGATTAAAACTGGAGATTGTGCGAAAGACCCTGGCACTGAGTGACAGTGTCAACAAAAGCCTTCTTGCTGCGCATGAGCTGGCATCGTATTGGCATGTGTGGTGTACTTCATGTTGTTTAGGAGAATCATATATGGTGACGGCATCTGCCCCGTGTGGGGGATTAGGCAGCTTGTGCCGATACTTACGAGGAATGCAGCAAATAACTAGAGTCCTTTTGGATGCGAATGACCTGACGAAGAAAGATCATGATCGTAATTAAGGCATAGGGCAACGGATTTTTGGAACCTCCTATTTACATTCTCTCTACCAGAGATTCGGATCAAGACTAGAATCATCCTCGACATGGTAATGCTGTAGTAGATCTTGTCGAAGCTATCCGGGCTTCGGTCCAGTTTCTGGTGTCTGGCTGATAATGTGAACTTGATGATCTTGTGAAGATACAACCAAGGTTAGGCATCGACGTCATTGTTAGATGGTATGATTCATCGGGAAGTTAATACTGGAACCCAGCTTCTGGTCTGAAGGCGTATCAAAATTTTTTATTCACTTTGACACTACTTTGTATCGGCACGTATGACGTCAGTACTGGGGACAGTGCCGGATACATTTTTCCAGCCTACATCCATAAGAGGGAGTTTGCTTACCAAAAAGAAGTACATACTTATCAGGATTACATATTGTACAACTGGCGATAAATTTAAGAACACATTAATGGGCCGCTCAGAATTTCTGACCTTCTGGCTCGTCTTCTGGAGTGTATATGGAATCGTCACAACTAGCAAAATATAATGTTTCAAGGCTCAGGAACAAAGTTCCTCCTACTTGAGGTCCCACAAGGCTTCAGAATCTTCGGATGCATTGCATCCGAAGGGAGAAATAAATATTACGGTATATGTGGCTACAGTATGTATTTTCAAGACCTTAGTTGTGGCAATAAACGAAGACGGAACCTAAGAGGGTGGTTTTTCTGCATCATCGGAGCTGGGAGACTCTATATCCTTTGCATCCCCTGCTTCTAAAGACTCGCCCTTTACTTCTGGTACCCTTTCACTCTCCGGAGGATCGATGCGATCCGTGTCCTCTGCTGATTGCTTCCTTTGATCAACCACACTCTTTCTTGCTTCTAAGCCACCCTCATATCCAAACCAGGTGTACCTGCTGCAGTGTGGACCTCGTATAAGAAGGAGGAATAGTTGAAATCCATAGAATCCCATAGATAGTGATGCAGCTGCTCTCCAGCCAAATTGGAGGAATACTCTAGTGCCTACTGATGTCCCCATAACTTGACCGAGGAAGATCTGTCCGGGAGATTTAGTATATCTATTACACCCATGCGCGAGTTAAGCCCACCGCAAGTATTGAAACTGCATTCAGTCTAGCACGAGCTTCGGTAGATATACTGCAAACCGGAATAAAGAGTGGGTATTTTTTTCAGGCCTGGAACCAAGTGCAGATCTTACCTGAAGATTGCAGTTGACAGAGATACTTGACACATCTGACGGAATACATCAAGACCAAAAGTAGCAATGATCACGGCTGCAACGTTAATTCCCCCAGCCCCCGTCTGAATACTCTGGAATGCAATAAGCATTACAACGCTGAAAAGCGTTGCATACCATGGTACGAGATTGTCGATCGCCCGCCCAACAAAGGGGCCCAAGGAAACTCCGGCCATTCCAACGAGACCAAATAGACCTATTACTAGACTACATAGTGATATATGAGTATTTACGACATGTTGATGAGGAGTATTTTTGCGTACGTTGAATAATTGTATGGCGGCCCTCCCAGGAGGAACGTAAGAGTTACCCAGAAATTACTGAAACAAGCACTTGACATCAAGTTGATAAGGCAAGCTTGAATCAATATCGGTTCTGTGAAAGCAAATTTGGCCATAGTCCAGAGGATGTCCCAATAACTGAGATCGTTATTTTTAGACGGATAATCCGGAAGCATGAAGTAACATCCTCCGAGAACGAGGAACTGGACGCCGATCGAGAAGTAGTACACCACTCTCCACGAGGCAAACTCTGCTATTACTCCGGAAAGCACTCTAGCGATGAGCACTCCAAATAGAAGTCCTGATAGCACCACTGAGATGGCGGAGGCACGCCGGTTTGGCGGTGCTAAGTCGGCTGCAAGGGGAAGGAGTATCTGTGGGGTGACAGTGACGACGCCCACGAGGAATGAAAGCGCCTCAAAAACTGCAAGGCTGTTTGTTACAGCCAAACCTATTGTAAGAGATCCTGACATAGTCACTACTGTTAGGATCAACTGCCTCCGACGCAGTAGGTCTCCTAGCGGTGATATAAGCAATAGACCAGTGGCGTATCTGTTGATCGTGAATTTGCTTCAGAATATAATCACTCAATGAACGTAAGAGCTTACCCTGCCTGTACCAGCGTTGGAATTCTAAAGGAAACTAGTTAATATTTCTTCCCAAGCTAGATGATAGACGGGCCCAAACCTAGATACTTCATCGTACGATACGTTGAATGATTTTGAGAACTGGACTGAAAGTAATCGTAAGATGCACATTCAAATTTCCTAGGAAAATATTGCTACTTACTGAGAAGAGGTTGACAATAGTAAAGATTGGCAACAGCTGCAGAACATGCACGGCTTTAGTCGATCGATGATAGTCAAAATCAATAGTAGCTGCTTACTGAAAGTGCTAGCAAATCCGAACGCTATGTTTAAAAATGTACCAAAGTAGAAGGGCTTAGCAGGGTCATAACGCAGATGACGTGGAATGGGCAAGAAATGGAAATCTTTTGTAAATCGTTTCTCGTCTTGGGATTCTAATGCTGCCAGTTTCGCCTCCACTTGTGTAGTTTCAAAATCACGTGTTGAGGGTTCTTCGGTGATAGTCTGGCTTCTGGAACTTGTAGTTGTCATCGGGATGCTCCTATGGACGAGGCTTCCGGTTGAGATAGTGGGAGAAAGACAACGACTTCGAAGCCATACATATACAGTTTATCGAACCCCATTGTGATTCATCATCAAACTCTGCCGAGGCGGCGAGAAACCGGATCGGACATCCGCTTCATCCGCTCTTATTTTTGCGTGCGATGAGATGATATTTTTAGACCGCCTTTTCGCAAACTGCGTGAAGTGGTAGGGCAAAACTGGATGTATGCTTCATACGCAAGTGTGAAAGCTCGCTTATCCTGGAATCTTGAAGCACAGAGAATAAACCGGAGAATTCATAGCTGGAAAAAACAGCTTGTATACTGAATGGACCTGATGTCCAACTAGGAAATCGGGTTTTTCATTCGAGTCATGAAAATGCCTCTGAAGACGGAGGAGGGCCGTCGGGGGAAGGACTATTTCCACATCTGTCGGAAGGACGGGGGGTGCTTCGTGGGAATATATTAATGCGCAATGACTCAACCGAAGCTACTGACTCGACCATCAATATGGTTGAACACTGATATTTGTTTTAAATCACCGAGCTTGAGTCGCAGTGTCTGCCATATTATTAACATAGAGTCAGAAACTTTCAGCAAGATTGAATCAAGAATTCGGTACCGTCAACCCTTCCGTAGAAACAGGTTTCTCAATGGAATGAGGGGTTAAGGCTGGTTCAGTTCACGGTCCATCCAACAATATTGTAATATACAGCAGTATGTTCTTGTTTGCAAGATGTTGACGTAATAGAGAGATTGTGATTAACGCTTCATGTGAAAATGACATCGCGATTAACACAATGGGTGATATCTGGAATGCGACTTCGTTTCTTGAATTCCTAACCGGGAAATGGACATATAAGTTTGAAATTCTGTGAGTGGAAAATAACGGTCCCAATCTATCATATGGCGAGAAATCCAGAAATCTGGGTGAGTATTAAGGACACGCAAACATAAATCTTTGTCGATGATTTTGTTGAGGGCTCGCTGCGAATTCAAGGGCGGCTCCACGATAACCCCACAAATTGGCTTTGAATCGCATCACGATTATCACCCAATGTGATAATCGCAATCTCTCTAATATTCAGGAGTTTCATCAATTTCACGAAGGCCCCAAAGGTTTCGAATGCCTACTTGGCAAATAGCTATAGGTACTAGGTAGTAGAGTTCGGAGTTTTCAATAGGATCCATTCTGCTAACAGCTGCAGTAATGTTGATTGAAAGTCAAACTTTGGATGTTGACCAAGATTTTCATAAGCCAAATTTCAAAGCCTCACTAAGCCTTCGCAGAGTATCCCTCAGACTGAGCTCCCTTTAGGGGATAGTACAGTCTTTTGGAGGTCCTTCGCACACTGCCGAATTTCTTCGTCAGTTCTTGGCCAATACCTTAGATATTTGGCATGATTATTCTAGCCTATTAAATACATCTTTGCACCAAATTTCATAACTTTATACCGATTTATGATCGAGATAAATCGGCCATTATGGCAAAATCAATAAGATCACCTTGATGTGAACAATTTATGTCGCAAATTTCTCAGCCAAAAGAGAAGATATGTAATCTAAATAAATAATAATGTACAGAGGAGATCTAGGCCTACAATTTAACCCAAGAATTAAGTGAATTGGGTAGGAATTAGAGGAGGAATCAAGGGAGAGCACACGAAGGTCCAAAAGTGTGACATCAATAAGCTGTGTTGTACTCCCTCTCACCAAACTTGTCCCTTTCCCACCCACTGCTCACATCCAACCTGCTTCTTCTCTTCCAAGCTTCTATTTAGAGGATAGAGGCAATATGGAAGGAGATGCAAGCAGAACATGCAAAGGCAGTGGAGGAGTGGAAGGTGTGTTGTACAGAGCTGTTGGAGGCTGGGACTCACAAAAAGGACTTATCAAGAAAGCCAAAGTGCAGTCTGAAGCCAAAGCCATTGAAAGTTGGGGAGGAGGAGGAGCTGGATGGTGATGAAAATGATGAGAGCAATGAGGATGAGCATCACAAAAATTTAATGTGCAAGATATTTCCAGAGAGAGTTGAAACTCATCTAAAAGTGTGATATTATCAATAAGGCCTTGTTATCTTATATAAGGCATTGAAAGTTGCTACCTATAATCTCAATATAGCTTTCATTTCAAGACTTTGATATAGCATTATCTTGGTTTTATCTGAATTGTAGCATCTTACTACTTTTTGTAAACATAACCCATTGTCAGACACACAAACAACACACTCAATAGTGCAATGTTGAGGTTGTCTAATCACTCAAAGGAGAGAGAGGATAGGGGAATAGGGATGAGCACTGTATTGCTAGTGGAGAAACAACCAGCTCAAGACTGGGGTTCTGAGTAAAAACAATGTAACTAAATACTACCTAACTCATGTACTATGCATGTACTACTCATGGTCTATGCATGTAAGTAATGATCAATCA
>JASFDH010002311.1:0-11319 GCA_036937195.1 Nidularia pulvinata | reverse complement strand
GAAGGTTTTGTCGACACTTTTCGAATTTGACCTGCAATGCGAAGCTGATCAAGGAGTCAACAAAGAACTTCATCGGGTCTGGGATGGTAATACAGTGCCATTTCTACAGCTTGTCCTGGATCCGAAGTCTTTCGGGAAGAGTGTTATGGCTGACACGTACTTGAAGACAGAAAATAGTATTCAGAGACTTTTTCGTGACTTAAAGGATTTGGGAAGTGATTCCGCTGCTGCTCTTGTCTTGAAGTCATCTCAACACAAAGCCACGCAACGAATTTTATCCAATCGTTTATCTATAATATGGGGCCCTCCCGGTTAGTCTCATGTTGGAACCAATGGTTCAGCTAGCTTAGACCATTTTTTATTCTACAGGTACAGGCAAAACTTACACCATATCTTTATCGTTGCTACGGCTTTTTGAAGTACAGCATCGGATAGGCAGTTCTACTCGGAATGTCGTATTCCTCACAGCGATGACTCACGCAGCTATCGAAGCTTGTCGAATCAAATTATTGCACTTAATTGAATGCTATCAGGCCATAGACTCACTACCTACTGAATGGCTCAGCAACGTAACAATCGAACTGGTGCAGAACGGTAATGATCATCCAGGCCCGTCGAATTCGACTTCCAAGATATACGTTTATGCGGGCACAATATATCAGGTACCCACGACTCGTCGCTTTAACCGATTACTTGCTCTAACGATGTTCGCTTGCAGTTATACAATCTGTCGAAGAAACATTCTTTCGAAGTCGATTGCGTTGTAGTTGATGAAGCAGGTCAAATTCCTCTTGGCTCGCTAGCACTCGTGCTTCGCTCTCTCAGCGCATCAGGCCGAATTATCATTGCTGGTGATTCAGAGCAACTGGCCCCAATTTTAAGTGCCCAATATCCCCAACTCAAGACTGGTTCACTTTTTGGATCTGTCCTCGACTGCCTCATGCATAATCAAAGGCCTTCTGCAAAAGACGACGATGCAAAGAAACTTTCACCAACTCCGGAAAGTGAATATGAAATGTCATCGCAGAGCACTATCGTGCAATTAACGGAAAATTTCAGGTTGGTTGATTTATCCTTGTTCTTTTATCAGGAACTAATTTTTGGAATTATTTTTTACACAGACTGAATCCTGACCTTGGTGAATTTGTATCAACAATATACTCTCGGCGTTTTAAACCCCAGAAAGTCCAAGCTCGACAGCTTGCGACATCTCTTAGGCAGGTCGAGGATGATCTTGGAAAAGAATTAGGCCTTCAAGAAGACGTGTTGGAAGCCATCCAGTTGTTTCTCATGGCATTGTCAGATGTCATGTTCAAAGAACCGCAGTCGATCCTTCGTCCACCCCGACTCATTCCTGAAGCCGGGCGTAACGCTGGGTTTACGGACTCGGCATTTGTGCATAATCCCGTATCTCTCGCACTTATTCAACTTCGAACCTGGTCTTTGCAGTCGGAACACTTCAGTTATGAAGTACATGTTCGTGGTGAAGCCGAGGTTGCCGCCGCATTGGTTACTTCGATTATACGGTGCTGTCCGAATGATGACATTTTTGTGGCTACCCCGCATCGCATTCAGCGAGAGGCAGTTCGTGCCGCTCTCTTTCGAACGAGTCAAAGCAATGGTTATCCTTTGGAGGACGCGTTTGAAAATTTGGAAATCAGTAGCTCAGGTGGCCGAGTAACCGTTGATACCATTGAACGTCTCCAAGGTAGATACTCTTTGGATTAATCCGTTCCGATTATTGATACTTGCTTTCCAGGTTCCGAAGCATCATTTGTTATTTGTCTGTTCTCACTGCCGAAATCCTCCACATCGGATTTAGGGTTTTTGCTTGAACGGCGGCGATTAAATGTAGCAATAAGCAGAGCAAAAACATTATGTATCCTTGTAGCATCTCCAGAGGTGCTTCGTCCTTCTGTCAAGGTCCTGGCGAACGAAGAAACTGCCAAGGGATACGCCTTTCTGAAGGCGTTTGAGGAAAGAGCCTGGTCGTACGATCTCAAGGTTGACCTCGATAAGTTATAATGTAGGAAGGCGCGAACACTTTGATTTCAAATATACATCAAATATATGTATGGCAGGAAGATTATCAGAGAACAGTAGATTTGGAATTTTCTTGGAATAGACTGAATATCACTTCAGACGACTCCGGGCCGCCATGTCTAAATGCGACTATGTAGTCTCCGCAACGGTCCGCGTCACTAATCTTGAACTCATTTAACCATCATCGTAGTATCAATTTGAGGAGCTTAATGTTTCCCCCTTCCCGTTCACAAGATGCTGATGCTCCAATACGCAGCACAGATAACGATGCTGCAATAGCGAGGCTTTCAGCAGCTCAAAAGGGCTATTTTGAAGATCCATTCATCAAGTACTTTGTTCCAAGGGCTCATTTACAACCTCCTCGGCCACCCTTGATCAACGTCGGGACGTTCGTGAGGTCCACCGGAATTGATAATCTCGTAGATCAGTGGTTATTACTATCAAAACACAATGGCAAGAGGTGCCAGATCGTCAGCCTCGGTGCTGGCAGCGACACAAGGTTCTGGAGAATTTCCGTACGTGATGCTTTCATTCTAGGCTTCACTGAGTCACAATTTATTCAGGTAGACCGGCGCGCAAAGCGATAGCCTTGCAAGTTACGTGGAACTCGACTTCCCGGAAATTACTGTTAAGAAGGCGATGGCTATTAAGAAGAGCAGAGCGCTGAGCGAGGTATTAGGAAACGCAGAAGATGTGTTCCTCGGTGCGCATTATTTAATCCAGGAATAAAGCATTTCATCAATCAGGGTTTTTCATAGCACACGGAGAAACTGCCTTACATTCTCCCAAGTATCATCTGCTGCCTGTTGATCTGCGAGTTTCCCCATCGGAACATCTGGAGAAACTACTCTCTTCATCTCCCGGCGATCGATCTGATTCCGAAAACACACCTTTGCTTTCGAATTCTTTGCCGACACTGCTGTTGTTTGAATGCGTCCTTGTGTATATGACTCCAGATGCGTCATCTCAACTGCTGCAGTGGTTCACGAACTATTTTTCGCGCGTTAATTCTGGCGAGTTTGGCTTAGGCGCGCTTGGATGTATAGTCTATGAAATGTTTGGTTTGAACGATTCATTTGGGCGTGTCATGGTGAATAATTTGAAGGTAGGAGTTATATAATTCCATTCATTGTTACGGAATAATTCACCTGCCGAAGGCAAGGAATATTTCATTGCCTGGCGCAGAGCCTTTCCACTCGTTTGATTCGCTTAAAAACCGATTCCTCGAAAATGGATTTACGGCCGCTCGTGCATTGACTCTACGCGAAATTAGGCGGGCTCACATTGACCCTACTGAACTTACAAGGTGAAGTACTCAGTGTCTAATATTTACCCCGTTCCTTACGACTCTCAGGATATCTAAGCTGGAAATGCTGGATGAGATGGAGGAACTGGACCTGGTACTGGAGCACTATGCTATCAGCTGGGGCCTACTTGTTTCGAACTCAGATTTAAGTGAAAATTGGGGTGAATGGGGATTAAAACTAAAAGGCGGGCCCACGAGCGATTTATTAATTTATTGACACAGGCGATTGTTGGCGATAGATAACGCTTGGTACCTTATTGCATTGACTTGTCTGGAATGGTTTCAGAGAGTACTCAGGCTCATTCAGCGCGGCTGATATGAAGGCTTGGGAGCAGGGGGGGTGTCGATTTAAGAAACATGCTTATAAAATGTGAATTGCAGCGTAAAACCCAAATGCCGTAAATTACATGCGTTTTCACATGCTGTCTAGAGTAGATCTATAAAGGAAATAAAGGAAATATGTGAATTATCATTAGACAACTTCGAAGGCAGAGCCACCAGCACGCGCATCTAAATCGACGACCTCGTTCAAGCCTAATGACAAGCAATGTAAGAAACATATATTTTAGGAACTTCACAGAGTTTGTTGCTCACCCATGACTTCGAAGAAGGATTTGGGGTCCATGCCCTTCGCAGAAGAGAAATCCGTGCCAGTCTTCTTCAAAGAACGCATTGCATCGCGGACAGCGTGAACCATGGCTACACAAGAAACCAGAGAAAAGACTGTGGAATTATTTTTCAAAAATCAGTAATCAGCTTCTAAAGTGAGAGTACTCACTGATAATTTTAGCACCCATCTCTTCGGCTTCACGGTATGTGAAGGAAGGTGTCAAACCCCCAGAGATGACATTGACGAGGACCTTATTTTCAGTTAGTCAAAGCATTATGGGACATTTTGTCGTACTCACTGGCTTAGGAGCGAGGGCAGCGACAGTAGACTTTAGAAGCTCTGCTGTTTTAACGCCCTCGATGAAGCAGACGTCAGCTCCAGCATCAGCGGCGAGTCGTAAGCGGGTAAGTGCCTCTTCCATTCCAAGCACCTGAGCAGAGTCAGTTCGTCCGATAATAACCTGAGTGTGACTAGTAAGTCTCAGTCAGGTACAGAATCAAAATGGCGCCGTACAAAATCAGATCCTCCTGGTATCGAGTCGCGAGCAATAACAGCGGCGCGGATGCGGGTGAGGAATTCTTCGCGTGAGACGACTTGCTTGCCCATAAGATGACCGCAACGTTTGGTTTGAACTTGGTCTTCGATGTGCATAGCAGCAACACCAGCCATTGCGTACTGTTTAACGGTGCGAGCGACATTAGCAGGTCCACCGAATCTGTTGGATGTCAGGCGATGTGATCAGCGAAGAAACCATTCTACGTACCCAGTATCCGCATCTGCGATGACAGGGGCGGTAGGATCAATGCTGCATACCATCTGTGCAGCCTAAGTGTATATAAATGAGTGAACTGCGAGACATGAAGATGGTAATTATATATACCCCAACGAAGTCGTTCATGGTAGCAATGGCGAGATCTGGCTGGCCTAGGCGGGATGCAGTGGTAGCAGCTCCGCTAGATAATCCATGTATCAAATTCTGTTCGAAGTAGGAAAGCAGAAAGAAAGCGAACCAACCTCTGGTAGAGACACTCGAAGCCGGCTTCCAGAGCACAACGTGCGCTGATGCCGTCACAGATGCCAGGTGCAACCTAAGTGGAGAAAGTGAAATCAATAACGACGGAGAAGTAAAGTAGGAACCGAGATATACTCACAACAATGCCCGGTCTTGCGAGCATTTGGCGAAGGCGGGTTGCCGGGTTAGACGATAATGGGCCTTCCAAGTAATTCTTGGGATCAAGGCGGGCATTGTAGTAGACGGATGAATTGCGAACTGCCTCCGCGACGACGGGCGCAGACGCTGGAGCCGGAGCCGGGGCAGCGGCGACCTCAGTGTTGGAGAAGAAATCTTTGCCAGGCATTGTAGTTAAATGTGTGAGAGCGTTGAAAGACCGCTGAAGAAATGTTGAGTGGGAGAAGAGGAGCTGAGCTGAGGATGAGGATTTAGGGCTTCAACGGCCCCCTTTTAAAGGTGAAAAGATGGCCGCATATTCGCTGCGGAGAATCCCTTCCTGGTAGAATGCGGGAATAGATGTGATTTTGGCAATATCCGTTTCCTCGTTTTCGAATCATTCCGGACTTACAGAAGTCCGCGAAAAGTGATCTCGCATTCCTCTTCCTTCCCGATGTGGGTTCCTAGCAAATGCACAGTTAGAGTAAAGCTTGTGCAAAGACAAAAATTGAAAACAATAACCAGCACAAGGAATCTGGCATTTTCTCAGGCAGATAGGTTTACAGGGTTTATCTGTACCGAAAATTTCTTAACTGGGGATATCCCACAAGCATATCGCTCTTGCACACGACATGGACACGACAAAATATTAGCTGAGCGACAGTAACAGAGGCGCGCCAAGCGTTCTATGAATCGAATGGTATCCGTAAACCACAAATAGATGCCAATGGCCATCGGCCTAGTTTGGCCATTGACAATGGAGGATGCAGGAGTTCCGTGTGGATAATTATAGCGGCTTCCGGGGAAAGATTCGGCGTGGATATTATTGGGGTACTGGTAGTTCGGGATTGATAGCGCGATAACAGAAGTTACTGCAGAACCGTAGGAGGTGCGGCGGTAGAGTGGAAACAGTGGCATGAGCTGCGGTATAACACTTGGCGCTGAGAATGACTTCGTTTAGTAACGGTGAGAGGAATCAAGACTACCAGAATATACGCGAAAAACTTCCTGTGACTTTCTACGATCAACTTTCTGAGAACACACCTATGGGTAGTATCCAGCCTTTCGGAGAAAAGGTGGTCGACTTTGTAAATGTGAAAATGAACGTGGTTGCTAATGCTGGTGCCAAGGAGATTTCAAAAGTTTCTTTAACCAGCAGCGCGAATAGGATGAAGCCAGCCAATGGCTTGGCGAATACCTCTCAACATAGCAGTTGACGCAAAAGAGCTACCTGATGCAGCAGCGATCCCAGATGAAGCAGATGAAGCATAATATCCACATCACGATGAGATCTAGCGGGAAGGTATTTTAATGATGGTCCCATGCCTCGGATTACAATTCATTTAGATAGCTCTGTCTGTGGTGAGTCCCCGTCCCCGATGCGTCCGTCAAAACTGAAAAGGTGTCATACAGGCAGCGCAGTACTTGGTAAGCAGATAAACTTGAATTGCTCCTTTCTGGCAGTCGCCATTGTCTCCGCACAGGGCCAGAGTAAATTCAGCGTGAGTTCTGTATAACAAATTTGGAGTTCGGTGGTTCTTTCGAACTTCCTTCCAGTCAAGTCCGGATTCAACCTGACGGCGGCGGGGTGGCGTCTTTATTTGGTTGGTTGTTTACCAACGACGGACAAGGCCAACGCCAAGATGCAAATGTTACTCTGGCAAACTTCTACTCCGACCACTCCTCTCTGGCGTCGCGATTTAGCAAAGAACTATCCTTATGCTTGACTCTTGGCACTTCCTGAAAGCCAAGCCCGAAGATCATTTACTTGCAATGCCATCAAACTCCGGGGAATTTTGCTTCATAGATGTTTACTACTGGTCATGACGCACTGTAGTTATTAACCAATGACTCTGCCAAGGATTCGATGAACTCCTACTTGAAGTGTCAGACCCACATTTAGATAAAGAACTCGAAAGTGCTTTTCTACAAGCATGTCGAAATTCGAGCCCCATTTCATAGTCCGCAAGAAAGATTTACGTGTCTAGGCAAATGATTTCTGATATTAAGTTATTTGGTTTGTTCGCCATTGAGAAGCTCGCAGTACATATCGACTAGTAATCATGAATTGCCCGTAAAATGACTATGACAGCGCTTCCATCGCAAGGCTGCCAAGCGAGCACACCTTCGGTAACGCCGCACCCTCACAAGAGTATGGAGGATGCTCGCTTGTCGAGGAGGCAGAGCGTCATCGCTATGGAACGCAGTGGGTATAAGACGGGGGTGCGTCAGATGGTATCGTTACCGACACTTGCAGATGGAGCAGCGGAACGCCATGACAACTTATTCCTAGTCTCACGCAGAGCAAGAAGTGTTGGAAGTTGGCACATGTAAAGTATCCTGTCGAGTGGCAGAACAATCAAGCTATGACCGCAGCCCACTTTTGGTATCGAATAGACAGAAAACAGAGCCTGTTTGTTCACGTTCATGTCCGATAGGGGTTGTGGACCCCTCACGAGCTGTCGGTACCCACAAGATTGTCAGTCGGACATAAGGTAATTCACAGCGCAGCCGCCGGCCGAAGTGGGTACCAGTACTCCCGCCTCCACCCGGATAATTTTGGAGAGCCACCACATACTGTACACGGGCAAACAGCGAAGCCCAAGAGTGTATGAAGTACTAGTAATGAATTGAACCTTTAGTAAGTGCGTTTGCTATGAGAAAATATTTTTACCTTCAGCCCGAGCTAGATGTATAGGTTGGTGATTCGAGGATGGAAATAAGTGCGACCGCCGACCAATACCGATATCTATTGATAGAACAACGGTGTCGGGCTACACTGAACGCGGCCGTGGACTATGACAATTCCTAAGGCGCCGCAGTAATAACTAATTTCCTGGATAGCACCCACAACAACCTGCGATTACCAGTAAGCAAGCTAGTTGCGGATATACAGAGGCAACCACAAAAAAATAAGAACATCAGAGAGAAGATAATGTCTGCGAACAGACATATTCATCCAAGAGCGTCACGGGCAAAAGCCTATGGCCCCTTGTCCAGAAAGAAGTTTGTATACGATACCTCACTTTTCGTCATGTGTCTAAATGGATGAAGGAGAGAAAGAAGGAAATAACACGCACAGGAATTGCACATCGCGTGGGGATGTTTTGGACATACACCAGTGACCTAGATGCAAGGAACGAGTCCTAGTAAGAGAGGTTTCGCGCCGGACTAACAGCTCCCGAGCACGAATAAGACGCGATTAATCCTTCATTCAGTCATTCTGCTGCTATGCTTAACCATCGTCCAAGCCCAAGCCAAGCTTGCTTTCAAGGAGAATGTCATCATTACGTGGGGAAGCAGATGACACACCCTGCAGAACTTGGATCCTTCTTCCATCTCGCAAGTGCCCACCGTCACCCAGGAAGGCTCATACTCGAGATGCACGGGAGCGGGTATAAGGTATTATAGCACCGATATATACCACTCAGTTCTCTAGATGATCGGCGGAAGGAAGGGGTCCATACTCCCGGAGCCCGGGGCATGCATCCGACTTCGAGCTCGAGGCTGGTGGCCAAGCCATTTGCGATGGGTAAGGGTGCATCGCTAGGGGCACGCCTTCTCCGGCGCTGTGTGATGTACATAATGGAGCTTGGTTCGAGTCGCTTGGCGCGGATGAGAGAGGAGCCTGGGAGGGCATGTGGTTTGGGGAATCCTGGTGTTGGGTTTGCATGCCAGGAGACGACGGAGCATTGGTCATCGGGAGTGTATATGCGAGTACCTGCGAATGGACCGCTATGTCACGCGACAGTTTGGAGATGGAGCCCGAGGACATGAAGTTGTCCTCACCAGCGGTGCATCAGGATACGGAGAACCGAGGAGGGATTCGTTTTTCAGCGGAACGTGATTGATCCTTCGGTGATAGAGTGCAGGACAACGAGCCCATGGGCTATCTAGAGGCCTCGAAATATGTGCGCTGGAGATGGGAATATCTCCCTACGCCGCCAACAAAGAAGCGTTCCGCATCTTGGGGGGGAAATACCCTTACACTACGTCGCTAGGATGTCCCAGGACGGCTGAACATAGGGAATGGATGCCATTGAGTTGACCTGCTCGGCGCCGCAGCAGAATGCAGAGTACCACCAACACCAAGGTCATGCTCGTCATTCAGTGAAGCAACAACTCTCCGGTGCTTGAGTGCACTGCGATGAGGTCCTGCTGTGTCGTCGACGTCCAGAAGATATGATACGGCTGCAGAGGCACACTACGCTGCTCGAAGGCTCTAGCCCCCGGAAGTAAAGAGCAGCACTTCTAGGGCGTATTCACTTTCCCACTCGACGCTCGTCAAGACACGAATCGATGAGCACATCCTACGGAACAGAGGTACGAGACGGCGCGTGATCACCTTGCCTTTATCTTCCCGACTCCCGAATAACAACATTTCCTGGGTGACGTTGACCGAAAACTTGACGTAAAACTGTGTAGGATAGGAAGGCAGTCTAGTGATCTTGCGTTCTTCGATAACAAGGCGATTTAGATCACTCACTCACGAGGGTATTGAAAGGAAAGGCTCCTCGGCTCGCTAGCAGGCTAGGTCGTTGAAGATCAACGTTATAGCACCTCTGGAGTGCATCATCACCTTCGGCTGGCAAGATTCGCGCGCAATGTTATTGCGAATAGGCTCACTGGGAGATGCGGGTAGGTACGACACGACAAGAACGTCGCTGGTGACGGTACTCCCAGTAGGAGCTGTGTATGGCCGTGCACACCTGTACAGCGGTATATCGTCGGAGCTCCTTGGATGTGGTGACGTCGTCTTGAACTAGATCATCTCCCCCAGTAATGCCATCTGCAATGACGGACTTCGAGAGATACTAAAACAGGAGAGAATTTTGAAGTGGCTCTGCGCTTTGCTATGATGATGAGGTAACTGCGCTCGATAACGAGGCCCCGATGCTACTAACAGGCCCTGGTCCTCGGGGAATGAGGGAACAGCGACTCTGTAGCGCATCATGGTGTCCGTCTAGCGGGATCAACGAACGAAATGTTATTGGTTCATCGAGTCGAGTATTGCCGAACGGTCCTTGGGCGAAGTGACCTTGCTGTGAGTAATGCCATCTGCCGAGTCTCGCAAACGAATAACTTCGGGAGACGCTAGGATAGAAGAGCGGTTGAGGATGGCCCTGCACTCTTCGCTACGATGGGATAACTGGGCTCGCTAATGGACGCACAGGGTAATGCTCATGGCGGCTGCGGGAGCACGTACTGTGGGCGATGACGCGTGCAAAGTGCGGTGCATCTGTATGGAGAAACTCCTGGCGCGATGTATCCCGACGCAATACCACATGCGTGCTGAAGTACACTGAGCTCATCAACTTCTTGGCGGAATGTTGGCGTCATTGGTGCTGGAGCTGTCGAGATTATGTCTTCGAGCAAGTGCGGCCGTGACAGACTACAAGTACGACCCTGGTCCTAATGACACGAAAGGAGCGAGGGAACATCGTGTCCTGCGTGCGAACAAACATGCTAGTGCGCTATGGGCAGGGTTAAAGCTGGTTTTCCCTGTCGACGGTGATCATGACGCGGCATCCGTCCCGTCCATTCTGGGTGTCTGAGGTTAAACTTGGGTGTGGTGGGCGTATTATATCCCTCGGCCGTGCAGTGAGTGTAATTTAGGTCTATTGAGGTGATGAAGCGAGGAGCGGAACAGTCAACATTGCACGGTGGTTGACACGGGTGATTTACGACACGGGAAGGCGCTACGGAGCAATGGCCGGGATATGTTTGGAGCGGGGTAGGACGGGCGGCAAAATATCGGGCACCAGGGAACGAGCAGCGGCCATCTGTATCAGTTGCATCGATAAGGATCTGTTTTGCAAGGAAAGGAGTATCCTAGTATCAGTGCTACTGCGTGGAAAGTATCAGTTAGGATTGATGTGGGTGTTGTTGTGGTGGTTGGCGCGGTGCTGTGATAAGAGGGAGTCAGGATGAGCGTCTGCGGGACCGCATGGAAGGACGACGTCAGCTAACTAACTATGCAGTTAAACCTGGGGTCCTTGGAAAGTGCTGGAGAATGAATAGTACTAGTGAGTAATAGTACTAGTGAATGGTCATTAGTGAAGTCAATAGTAATTTCAATAGTAATGTCAATAGCAATGTCAATCGCATAGTCCCACCTTACCATCATCCATCTCTTAGTCAGCAGTCTTCGGGGTCCGCCGTGGCCAAAAAAGCGGGCTGTGGGACAGTTGA
>JASFDH010002310.1:0-11319 GCA_036937195.1 Nidularia pulvinata | reverse complement strand
CCAAAGCAAAAACCGGACAATCGCTACTGAAACACTTCATACAAATAGCACAAAAAGTGCCGGGCAAACTCACAATGCGTTGGATCTCAGGACACACAGACGTAGGAGGAAACGAGAAAGCGGACGAGCTTGCGAAAAACGCCGCACTAGGAACATCAAGTGCTATCGACCGACTACCGCTTGCCCTACACCAACCCATCCCAACTAGCCTAGCAGCGGAGAAGCAAACCTTTCATGGCGAACTGAAGGAACGATGGAAATCAGACTGGGCCCAGTCACCCCGCAAAGGCAGATTCGAGCGAATTGAATCGCAATTCCCGCTCACCAAATACACCAAACTCACGAAGGACCTCAACCGAGCGCAAATCAGCACACTCATCCAGATACGAACCGGACACATTCCGCTGAACAATCGACTCGCGAAGATGGGCAAAGCAACTACCGACAAATGCCCAAACTGCAGGGAGCTCAGAGGAGGTGCTCGGGCACGCGAAACCGTGGAACACTTCATCTTCGAATGCCAGGCATACAGCGAGGAGAGAGCGTCAATGCTGAGAACGGTCAAAAGCGACCAACCATCCCTATCCACACTAATGTCTAGCCTCACGAACATCAAAGCTCTACTAAAATTCATAGCCACTACAGGTCGACTCAGCAAATATAACACCGGCAACCTAACGAACTTTCCAGAAACTCGACCACCACAATAACATCACTAAATACCCGAAGAAAACGCGCACGAACCTATATGCAAAATCGCAACCAAAAAACCACCGCCAAAATAACAACAACTTCTTCACCCGCTCCGCACAGAGGGCAAGCCCCAAGCCTCACCCCTCCAACGCGCCTTCCCACACATGGGACGGGTGTGCTAGCCAGCCGACAACACCGAAACATCACATAACGCAACTCGAAATCTGCACATGCTACAAACCTACCCGGAAGAATCTCAAACGACAGTGGATATGTCGGGTCTTGTGAAAGGGGGACGTGTAGGCCCTCTTGGACGCAGAGATTAACCACCACGAAGAGGGGAGAGAGGCGGGGGACCGCAAAGTAGGTTACCAAAAGCATGTATAACGTAGCACAAGGCCAAGGTAGGGTACTACCCTCAGAGGCAATAAAACGGCTCAAAAAAAAAAAAAAAAAAATTCTCATCAATTAATGGATGTTGGCTAATTTAAGGGTTCAATAGTACCAAGCCTACGTACAAAATAAAAATAGAGTTACAACTTGGCCCCAGAACTTGCTCAGAACGTAATGCACAAGGCATGTCAGTCCTCTGAGGAGCTCGTTCTCACATGTATATTTGGCATTGTCGTCCAAACCAAATACGATTAACACCTATCGGTTCAGTTGCCGATGAACAAAGTTCAACATTGAGCGTTGATGAACAATGGCGGCGCCGCATAGTTCTGAACAGAGCAGGCTGTGACACAGCCCTTTATCCATGGCATTTTTAACGCTGTCGATTTATTTTCATCCCCCCGTTCGGTTCCTAGTTCAGGTTTTCTATGCCTTGGCGCGTCTGGTGACATATCGAGTAAGCGATCATCTAGTCTGGATCCGCCGCAGATGACAGAAACGAAAGCATATTATGGACGAGAACGACAGCTAACCTTTAGATTTTGAAACGATCCTCTAACTTTACAACTCTTCTCATGTCGAATGAGCTATATTTTTAGAGGTGTTTTTTTGTGCTGAAGTCCTCGCAACCAACCTCGAAGGTTGATCCACCTCAAGTTTCTCGGGGCACATGTTGGGCGTTATAAGCATTCCACGCTGTATGTGACATATTTATCACAGCTAGTCAGATGATAACGGTAAATATGGTCTCTAGCGTTGCCAAGAAAACCGTGCTATAGAGCGCTCTGAACAAAATCACCACTTGATGGGTATCAGGTTACATGTTGCACCGGACTCTGTATGCGCGAGTTACTAAGCCGCATTCTTCAGCTATATAACAGTAGCACTATTGTACCCATGTCCTCCAGCTGGCCTCACACCCCCATTCTTACTCATCGACTCAACAATTGCGTTGACCGCAACTTCTTCTAATTTCTTTCGCTTTTACTACATCTTTAATTACCTATCTTCAGCATGGTTCAGCTTACACATATATTCATTGTGGCATTTTTGATTGCCTCTGCTCTCGCTGCGCCGAACCCTATCTCCCAACACCAAGTCCTCGTATCGTAAGCACGCGTTAAAGGCGTAAGTTTTATGATATTTACTGATGCGAAAAAAGTCGGACAGTCGATATCCTGGAACGGGGCATCGAAAATGATATGATTCAGGGGCGAAGCTTCGGCTCATTTTTTAAGAAAATCGGCCACGGGATTAAGAAAGTATTCAACAAAGCCAAAGGTATCATGAGCGGAGTTGGAAAGGTGGTAAATAGTCCTGTTGGATCTGCCGTCATGTCTGCTGTTGTCAAGTAAGTGAACTTCGTCGATGCCATTCAACGACGTCATTATTTGATACTTCTCAAAGGCGCCAAGATGATGATCTGTTTGAACGTGATTTTGATGAGAAGCTTTATATCCGGGACATTGAAGATGCTATTTTTGATCGTGATCTTGAAGATGATGTTGAAGCCCGTGAGCTGGAGAATATATATGAGCGTAATTGGATGACCGACGAGCTTGAAGAGAGGGAATTTGATGATCTCGATTAACAACGTCGAGCAACCTGGATGCGCGATACTCCAATATTTACACAATTGTTGAATATAACAGCTGATATTCGTTGTAGTAAAATAAAATGTCTTCAAAAGGCAAAGTAGTGTTTCTACTCAAGATCCAATTTCTATGATTCAGTTGCTCAATCTGCTAGTATAAACTTACTGCTATCATTTGTAAACACTGTCATCTCGAGTATAAGTAAGTATGTTGACCCGGCACAATCCCACATTTGGAGCAACCAGGGGTCCGCTCGACACGCTCATAGCACGCTCTGGACACCTGAGCCCATCCGCCGGTTTGACCAGCAGCTCTGTAATGACTAACACGGCCGCCGCACATGAATAAAATGTTCTTGTGAGTACGGGGCAGCTTGGGGTTCAATTCCCTATACTCGAAAAGTATTTTACAACCCTTTTCCTGCGTCGACTGTTAAATTTCAAGGCCGAGTATGCTGCAATTCGGCAATTAATGGCTCCGTGCGCTCAAACATTGTTTTGGAAAAGTAAGCAGAGTACCATCACATATAATGAGTATTAAGTAAGCTTTCTATCTCTGTGTCAATTTTAGTAGAATTTACTTTCGTTATTAGGAACACATTCACGAAGAATGCGGGAGCAGATCGGATCCCTATCATCATCTCTTAAGGTAGTTGTCGTCCACAATCGACAAAGTCACGTGCACAAGTGTGACACTATCCAAAATGGAAAGTACGCGCTCATTAAGGCCAAAAGCGCGTCAAAAACATGTTCCTCAATGGATTTCGAAAGATGTGATTGCTACGATTTGTTCGAAATAGACTAATTTAGCTATATTCACACGTACATTTAATTAGATTCGAGAACTGAAGGTGTAGTTATCAAAATAAGACTAGGTACTTAATGACTGTATTGATATGCATCTGAAAAGGCTCATCCTCTCTCATTTTAAGCCATGCCCAGGAAGTGGAAAGCCTCTGCAGCACATATAGCAAATTTGAAGGCTGTGAGAGAGACTCTATCAGGCAAATGTCAAAAATCTACTGGACAAGACTCAGATTTGTCAGATGGAAATGAGGAAAAGATATCAGGTGATGAGATTGTACATCTTAAATCAAAAATTCTTGATTTAATTTCTAAATAATACTACAGATAGAAACTGAGACAAATGAAGATGTACCAAAGACCAACCCACAAACTCCAGCTATTAAGCAAGGCAATGTTTCCATAATGGTTGGTGGTCATCCTGCTCAACCTCTCAAGATCAACTGATCTGATAACTGCACAATCTTGCAGGAATGCAAAAAATGATGTTATAAAGAGTTCCTATTGATGAAAATTTGGGATCTTGCTCATAATCCCAAGATATCAAGATATCAATAAAAGCTTTCCCAATTTATTCTTTACCTACATGACATATCATCATGACATGTGATTTTGTTGATTGTGGATGACAACTACCTTATTATAGTTTAGCTTAGTGTTGATGCAAGGTAAAGTAAGATGACCTCAAGGTCAACTATTTTACCTCAAGGTCAACCACATGATGCATCAATTTGGTGTAATCATGCATTGCATTCTACTCTTTGCAATTTGCAACACTGATCAAAGCCCAAATTTCTATGCCAGTAGTATATAGAGTGGACATGGAGGAATACTTTGACTCACAAGCAGCAATCTGCATGAACTTTATACCACAAGAAAATATGAATATGATGCCATAGTAACCTAGAGTACATGTGGATGCTCCTGGTCATTGCATACAATGATATTGAGCTCATATAGCTGTGAAATATGAGATGAAGAGCCAATGACAAAGGTCAGCAGTAGTTTGAAACTTGGAATGCATGACAATGGGAGGGCATACAGACAGTCCAATAGTTGCAAGGCATTGCATGAAGTTAAAAGCAAGAGGGAATTAGAGTCAAATTGAGAGAAATAAGAAGAGGAATGCATTCACTGCAGAAACACAACAAGTAGGAGGTGAAGTGCATTGACTTGATCAAAGATTGACCATTGATGACATGGTGATGGCCAGTTGGCTCCTGGTGATGAGAATATCTGCCAAAAGGAGATGGTCACCTCAAGGTTGCCTTGAGTTACCTTGAGGTCCCGATTTGGTACCTCAAGGCAACCTCCACCTTAAGGTGCCTTGCCTTCTGGCAACACTAGTTCAGCTCCTGAAATGTGGATGCAAGGTTCCTTCATTTCTTACTGAGTCCATTATCCTACTCAATCTGAAGGGCATCTCTTCAGATGCTAGCAGGCAAGGATATGCATTAATTAAGACTCCAGGATGTCATATATTTGAGAGCACCATATGGAAAAATTGCCATGTACCAGGCAGGACAAGATCCCTACATGTCAACAATGACTTATCATGACTTCTTGGTGGTTTTGAAAGGAAAGAGGCTCCATGTTACCACTCTATCCCACCAGCTAACTTGACATTAATCTGCATAATAGCTACACATGTCAGAGTCTCACTCCACAAGTATCACATTATTGGCCCTTCAAGAATGCCATAGAGCATCCAGACAGCATAACCTGTATACATCAATTACTTGGCATTTCATACTTCCCTCTATCAACAGAAGACCCATTTTATTAGTTTGGGACTTAGAGTTATTGTGCCTAAACATAACTCAACTTTAGTATTAAAACCCAGGGAAAACAGTCTTCATTACCTAACATTTCATATTCTCTTAGTACATATTCATGTCTACAGAAGAAGATTACCACCAGGCCTGTTTTAAAATTACCCAACTGGGAGTTGAGCCTATGAAAGTTAAATTTATTAAGAGTAGCCAGTGACTTTGTACAAGTTTATTGATATGTACCAGCACTTGTTTATCTCCAATCCAAGCTTGGAGCTATCATTCTCATTTCTCGAAGTATACTCATTTTGGGATTAAAAGATTAGATCATGAATTTAATACATACTTCAATCATTATAACAGCTAGTATTGCTACATTAGTCACTGGTTATAATGTTATTTCCTACCAATATTAGGTGAACAGAAATCATCCTGCAATGTGCATGTATGGGAGCTGTCCTACTGGCTACCAAAGTGTCTTCTAGGACACTGGATGCTCATCCAGAGACCACTTGTGGTAAAAGGAGCCAGAAATACTGCATTTAATTGAGGTTCAGTATTTACTGCCTTAGATGACATCAGACATGTCAAGCTATGCTGACTTACTAAGAGCAGTTCTGAAATTTGGAAGCTCCCTGTATATGTAGGGTCAATGAGCATATATTTTAAAATGATTCCATGCCAATAGTTTATATATTTCCCATTCTGAGAAATGTTGGAGAATGAGGCCGGAACTTGGCAATGGAAACTATGTTGGAATAATGGGTGCTCATTGCAAGCATTTTGCGAAGCATGCCAGATCATTGTGTGTGCCCCTTTGGGATTCCTTAGTTATTCTATTAAATTGCTATTAAATACTTACATTTTTGTGGCATTCTATAGTTTACTTGGGATGTAGTTACTCATCCGTTTACCTCTCGAGCTCACCGAGGTCAAACTCGAATCCTCTGCCTTGTGATAGACTACGGGGGGTAAAATTTGTTTTAACAAACCAAGAACTCACTGTACCGCATGATGCAGCTTCGGACTCGAGATGAGAATTGTCACTTCAGTCCGAAATAAAGTGTTGACATGTGTTGTTTAACGTCTCCCAAACCAAATACTTTGTTGGCGCCGTTCATCCGACGACATCCGAAACTGAATCAACGTTTAACGTTCCGAGACAACTTTCAACTCGCACCAGGTAGCCGGTGGAAATGCACTGACAACATAAGTATTAAAATCCTTATTAGTTAGAACTCGCTAAACCTCAATCGTTTGCAGGCTACAACCTCTTATTTAATCCCCAAGTCAGAACAGTGCATTACAGTGGTAATGTTCTCCCTAACATCCTCCCAATTAATGTGATTATTATCACTATCAGGTGTCCGAAGAACGTTTTGATGTACACACGCTTCCTTTGGATACTCTAATCATGCTCGATAGACAACTTTGAAGTTCTCTTGCGTATTATAAACTACTCGCTGGCAGTACGGCCCTCACTATTGTTCATAATTCCAGCAATCTCCTTGCGGTTAAATCCGGTGGGTCTTCCACAGTATTGAATATATTTAATCCTCTTAAGTGGTCTCTCTATACAACTTCAAGAAGTTAGGATCCCATCTTCACAATCTCTTGCACTTCTTGTACTTTCCTTTGTTCTTATTTTTCATCAGGATTCCAGCAATGCAATACTTCGACCATGACAAAGCTGATAGATTACGTTTCCAAATGATTTTGAATTCTAAACATCCTGATAGAGGCAGCTTATTTAATGAGTTGAGATTGCGGAAGCATGGACAATTGCCTCGACCTTCCAATGACTCTGGTTACTAATGCCCGGAGTATTACTGTTCATATTCATGAAACATGTCTTTTATGATGTTATTTTGATTGGTAAGGAGTTATTATCCTCTTCATACCCCGGTCATGCCGTTCTTCTAGCTATTTAGCTGACTGTACATGCGCTGATGCATCGCAGGAAGGACTTCCCATAAATAGAAATACGGCAACGACGGCGGCTGCCTAGTCTGACGTAGTATGGTGGAGTGATAACTGACGAAGCGCCCATCGAGATAATCTTTGCCCTATGCTTAGCAGAGTGTCTCATGACTCGTTAGTGATGTTTCAGTTCCTGTTGTACAACAACTACTAATTCATGCTTACGCTTTTCACTGCATTAGGAAAGTCACTTCCATTCGACAAATATTGCCCACGGATGATTTTACTGCCCGACGCTATCCACGATATCACAAATACAATGCCAGTCAAGATACGGAAGCGACATGCTTTTATGCTGACAGCCTGTAGCATGTGGACTTGCAATGTCCTACTTAGAATTATACTCTGCATATCGTAAATCGACTATAAAGGACGGCCATGCGAAGTACCTCTGATGATTTAGCTCTGGCTGGAATCTTCACTCCGAAACTCGACAAAAATGGCTAATGAATCACCCGGAACTCAACGACGATCTTCTTCGACCCTGCATAGAGGAAATGCGTGCATTAGCTGTCGTAGACGCAAGATGGTAATAACGAATCTCATCCTTATTATCTGTTTTCTGGACTAACGGATCCTTTCCCAGAAATGCGATGGTGTCCATCCTATATGCGGGCAATGCCAGAACGCTGACAAAATTGATGATTGCGAGTATACCTCTGGAACTGGGCTCTCCAGAATACAAATTTTGGAAGAGAACATCAGTCGTCTCGAGGCACGAGTTCTAGAGCTCGAAAATCCTGCTAGTGCTCCTTCTACACTTGCATTGCAGGAACCATATCCGGGAAATAAAGTCATGACTCAATATCGCAGCCCGTTGGTAGATCCAGATTCCGCCTCAAGTCCAGCCGGTTCTGGAATTCTACTTTACGACCCATATGCAAAAACAGAAGATCCTTGGCGACCTGCGAGTCCTGTACTAGCGGAGGCCGATGTCGTAGCGCTCGGAATAGGTGATCCTTCCCTTCATGTCGCGGAAACATTGTAAGCGGAACGATTTTTTTTTATCCTCCAGTAATTATGATAATTAATTTTCTTTCTCATTCATCCAGATTGGATCATTTTCTTCCTTATGCTGCTGAATTTGGGTTTTTTCTCAATGCTGATAGATTCAGATCTCTTGCTATGTCTACCTTCTTTTCTAACCTCGATGATCAACCCTCGTCTGCACTCATGTCCACCTTATATCTCTGGGGAATCCATCTGTCACGAAGCTCGGCTCTAGCATTTTATGAAGATTTCTATCTAACTCGCGCACAACAAAAGGCCTCGACTGCATTTTCAGAAGATCACCCGAAAAAAATCATTCACGTCTTACAGGCGGAGGTACTTCTCGCCTACTATTTTTTTGCAAATGGGAGATTTCGCGAGGGTAAATATCATGTTACCACAGCAGTCTCTCTTGTCTTCAGTTCAGGCTTACACAAGTTACATTCTACTCAACAACCTTCAAGACTGACTCCACTCCCTCTTGCCGGTGATATTATAGAAGAATGGGAACGTATTAATGCTTGTTGGACAGTACTGATACTGGATAAATGCTGGGCAGCAGCTCTCAATTCCCCCTCGCATTTTATGTCCTCCGATAACAATCCCGATAACTCTATGGACACTCCCTGGCCCCTTGAAATGAGTGATTATGAAGTGGTATTACAAACGTTTTTCTCGCTTCTGCTTCATGGTGCTCACTTTCTCAAATTCAGGGCTTACAATCACATCATGCCTCAAAAAGTCAAACAATCCGTAGTTTTTTAGATGAAGCTCCTACCACAATTACGGGCCGGTCTAGCAAAGCTGTTATGGCAAAAGCAGCGTTGCTATGGGACAAAACTATCGAGATATCCCGTTCTCTAAACCCAGGTTTGTTTTCTTTCCTTTCGAAGGATGAGATCTTTCTTATTCAGTTTCAGGAACGAGGCAATCAGACTCTGCTACCTTTTCTGCGGTGGATTCGGCATTGGATCAGTTAATAGTTTCTTTAACACCTTTCGAGGAAATTATGGAGTCTCAAGATATAGCAAAAACACGTGCTTATCTTGCTGGATACAGTATCTTACACACGGCTACAGTTCGACTGCATCAGTTATTAGGAGAAGGAATCACTACATCCAGTCCTAAACGCATTTCCTCGGCATTATCCATTATGGAAATGACCAGCTCTGTCTCCCAGCTCAATATTCTGCACATTAATCCAGTCATCGGGGTAGGCACAATTAATTTTTAACGTTGCGTTCTACTGATGATTACATATGCTATCAGACATCATGGGTGGACGCCAGTCAAGTACTTTTGGACGAGATTTCAAGGCTTCGTTCACTTCGAGCTTCTTCCAATACTAGAAATGTCGCAGAACAGGAATTCTCATACATGCAGAAGATGCAAACTTTTTTGGGGGCTATTGGCAAGTTTTCAACAGGCTGCCCACTTATCAGTAAGTATCTATCACCGCCACCACCATGAGAATTTACCTTCTTCGAACAGATTATCAAATCAAGAAAATACAAGAAGCATATAATGATTTTTAAATGATCTTTCGATTACAATTAGCAAATGTAAAGACTATATAGTCTCTGAAAAGTTCAGCATACATAGATGAGTCAGGTTTGACATGGTTTAGAATGAGAGATATTTATAGGTTCTATACATCTTCTGTTTATATAGATGTCTCTCGGACATAGATGTTGTAAAAAATAACTTCAGTTTTAATTCACTTATCATAAAAAACCTTGAATATCACTCAACTGAGTCGAGTGATCAAAGGGAATTTAGACATTAATTTACTTAATATAACCATCTTCCATTGACAAAAAGAGAATTTGTGAGCGGATTACAACTTTCAACCTGAACCTTGTCTCTTGCTCATTTCAGTACTGATTGACCCATGGCAAGTGATGGTGAGTGTCTAGCTTACTTAAGATTCATCTCCTGATGCTTAACCAACCAATGCACTGTTGGTGAACTGAATATGGAGCTTTTGATTGGAATTTTTTTTGACTATGAAGTGGCATAAGTTCAGAATCAAATAGTGTTGGACTAGTGCCAGTGCTCTTTCCCATTTCATACCAACTGGTGAACATGCTAGTATAATGCACTACCATGGTCACCACCAACTGGTCTTTTACTGGCTGGTAAATCTTTGCACATGAGGTGTCACATTCTGCAGTATTTCTCTGAGAATTTTATCTAATGGTCTGCATCCAAAGGCTCACAAAAATGTTTATTGAATTATGGGCAAATAGGGAGTTTCAACTAGGGGCCCATATAGTCTAGTATACTGGATCAGGGCAGGTTAGAGAAAAATCAAGAGCTGTAATATGCAATGCTACCTCAAATGAGAAGACATTGTGGTGACTCATGAAGAAGGTTTGTTTAGAGATGATACATTCTGTAAAACTCTGCATTGCCTCAAATGAATGTCACATGATTAAACAGCAAGTAGAAAAGTTATGGCTCATGTAGAGACTAATAATCATGAATCACAGATGCCATACCAATGACAACCCATGACTGAGGCTTGAATGATGAACTGGGGGACAATAAAGATGTCATGATGATGAATCTGCTATGGTATGGCAAACACTAAGGGTACAGGATCTTCTGCAAAGAAAAGAAGTTGGGTGCTCCATTGAAATCTCTTCTGCCAAGGAAAGATGTGAGAACCAGCATGTGGTGTAAAAAATTGACACCTATAATAAGAACACAATGTCTCAGTCTCTGTATAATCAACTGAGGTGTTCAAGTATGCCATGCTGATATATACATTCTATTGTACATAAAGAGGCTGCATTATAAAGGAAAAGATGACATAAAAGAAATTGGATGAGGGCAAAGTGCTGATGTTACCATAAAGGGTATTTACAGTGTTTGCTGAACTTCAACATATGATACAAGAATGACCTCTTGTAAATGTGAGGTATAAGGAGAGGCCTCTATGAGTAGAAATAATGCTGTCCCTTTGGCTAAACTCGTCTAAAAATGCTATCAATGATGCTTATTGACTGCAACGAGCTGGGGGGTGAGCAAAACCTCTCTACTGCTATGTTTTCCGCTTTTTCTCACTATTATATGTATTATAGGCCTCTA
>JASFDH010002309.1:0-11322 GCA_036937195.1 Nidularia pulvinata | reverse complement strand
CCTCCCATCGAACTCTTCCCCCCCATTCATCAGTATGCAAGAGCAAAAGAACTGAGGGTTTATGCAGATCACTATGTGGCCAATTACTTTCCTTATGGAGATGAGGAGGTTATGAATTGGTATATTGACATAGACCTCACAGCTTATGTCTATATGAGAATATCCATTTACTGCAGTAGATAGACCTCGGTATGCAGTATTCTGATGCTTGCTTGTTTTAGCTATCCTGTTTGCAAAGAATCACACCCATATGCAAGGATCTCTGCATTTACATTTGCTCTATTTTTGGATAGACGATCTCCTAGACATGAATTTGATTAAAATAGATGAGAAGACGCTTTTGGCTATGTTACCACTGCAAAGTGGCCAGGAGCCAGCCATCACACCAGAGGTCCAGTGGTACCTGTTACTAGGGTATAGACAATACTTATGATTCATATTTTATAGACTCTTGATCCTGCTGTCTTCCTATTCTCAAGACTTTGTCTGAGATATGGAAGGTAGTCAAATCCCAATTAGCACCTTCTGATTACAAGAAGGTGATTCATCCCATTGAAGTATGGTTCAGGTAAAAGTTTCTTGACAGAAGATGTAGATAATTACTAAATACTTCTATTTACATCTGTGTGTATGGTATAGAGAGTTGAAACTTGCTAAAGGGTACACCAATGTCAAAGAATTACTTGACCTTAGAGTTAATGATGTTGCAATGGAGATCATATATGCTTGCCTCTACTATTCAATGGAATTATGTATTGTGGATCATGAATATGACTCCCTCAAGGTTAGGAGCTGCACTAAGACCACCACTAGTAGGTTTTTCATTTTTATGTCCAATGACAAAATGCTAATGTTAAATGAACTTTTTTTCATTTTTTTATATAGAGATTTGTTCAATCATCAACAGTAAGAGCTTAGACATTAATTTAATCCAGAATTACTGTGGAAATAGAAACTCTTCTTTTCTAGACCTAGCCTTGTATATGAAAGAGGTCAAGGATGATTGCATTGAAAATAACCTCATGAAAAAGCTGCAGGAATGGAATAACTGCACTGCCCTTGAAGCAAAGAAAGATTTGCTAGACAGAATTCCCAAGCTTTACCAAGACCTTTATCATGCTTGCGAGGTGGTTCTAGGATCTGATATGTGCAGTGATACAAAGCAATTTGTCACTGCCTTGCCATATGTGGTCTCCAGTAATACCTGGTGGCACAATTATGTGAGTGATTCAATCTATATCTACATTCTGGAGTCTCATTATCTCAACCTTAATTGTTCAAAGTTTCTCCAATATAGTGAAGGTCAAGGGAGCTTCTACTGTCAGGAAGTCAAACCTTGTGTTGATAACACCAACTGCTTATTTTTTTCTAGAATTTCAGGAACCTTGAGATAAATCATTTCAAATGCTTTCCATTTGTTATGTATGTTGTATCATTTGGATCAGTTACATAGTATTGAGCAAAGTGTATATATAGAAAGTAGAATGGATAGATTATTAACCATCAATAAGACGGTTTATATACCTGAGTAAAATATAACTAGAATGTACTACTAAGTTCTAATACTAGAATGAATAAATGATTATTAATGCTTTACTAATCTACAAGCCAAATAAACACACACTGGGACATAGTTGGGCTGTGGATATTGACTGGCCACTAAATTATCCCAATACATAGATTTGTGCTCGATACAGGCTGATAATGGTTGTATATACATGCTTTTCTACTTTGAAGAAATTCTGTGAATATGAAAAGGTGGATAATGTTGACATTGAACATCTTGATGTGTTTTTGGTGAAGCCTTAGGTTACTCTGAAATTTGGGTATTTCTGCAGCTACATCCTCAAATCAGAAGATCAAGCCAATGGAGGCAGCAACATCTGTGATCTATCCTCCCATTTTTTGAAACCCCTGTTTGTCGGATGGTTAGGAGCGCAAACAAAAAGGGACAAATGGGATGCTGATGGAAGAGACAGACAAGACAAAAGATGAATATTGACATTCACAGCTTGGAGGCCATCTGATCAACTTTAAGAGTCTGAGTCTCTGAGAATTGGCAAGACTTGACAAGCACCCATATCAAACTGGGTTCAACATCAGCATTTTTAACCATATTTAACAAATACTAATGTGACCCCAAATATTGGCTGGACCCAACACCCCAGGAGCTGGGATTTCCAGATCAGCTGAAAACTTATGAAAAGTTTGAATTTGAATTATGATGTTAATCAGAACAAAAACATTTTATAAATTAGAAGATTTGGTTATTTTGTAATTGAGATGATAATCCAATTATGAGAGCAGGAATGTTTCTTCCCAAAAACATGACCAAAAGTCCAGATCTCTAAGTGAAAGAAAATGTTGAAAATCATAAGACTTCAGACTTAGTTTATAACAAGTAAACTTCAGAGTTTGATGTGCCCTAAAAAACACACTGAAGTAAATGATTTCAATTAGGGTTTTAGTGTGCCAAATTCAAAGGATTGGGTAAATTTCAGGTGGGCTCTCTCTCTCTCTATCTCTATATATATAATTGAATACCATGTACCAAGGACATCCCTGATGAAATTGGGAACCAAATAAGCCCCCACATCTGTTGCAAAGGTTCTCTCCCATCTTCCTCATGCTTCATTTGCACATTTTGCATGTCATGGATTGCAGGATGCTGTAAACCCACTTGACAGTGGTCTCTTACTAAGTGACAGAGCTTTAAAAGTTTCAAAGATTATGCAACTTGCAATCCCAAATGCATCCTTAGCATTTCTTAGTGCATGCAAAACAGTCAAATTTGCTGGATTTCATGGAATTGTAGGGACAATGTAGTCAGTTTACCTTGCTATCATCATTCAGAGTTAAACTTACTTTCTTGACATCATAGGGTTTATAAGATGAGGATGCCCCTGAAGTTGTAGATGCCTTCTATCTTCATGTCTTCAGAACTGGCCAAGCACACCCTGATGCTACTCTGGCTGCTGAAACACTACATGTTGCAGTAAATAAATTGCAGAAGGAGAAGAATGTCTCATTTCAGCACTGGATTCCAATTATTCATTTGGGACTCTGAGGCTGCTCTATTGCACTATATTAACCATGAAGTATTTCCATTCTTATACTTGTATTTGCCAACAAGTAAGCACAGATGCTATGAAATGATTGTCTTGTGCACTCATTTCAGGAATAAGTGAGTACAGATGCTGCTCTCAAACAATTACATCCCAGAGCCTCCCTCCAATGGAGCTAGGAGTAAGGAGGTAAGAAAATCTAGATCCTAGAAAATATAAATGTGTACACCTGGTCAGTTGAACTTCTGAATTTGACAGCTGCATTGCATGTAACTGAAATATAACTTATAAGAAGAGCTAAGATAGTACTAAATATGGGTGTTCTCATTGCTGTAGAGAGTATTTAAATGCAATCTGGTAACCTAGATATGATCATAGATATTCTCAGTCAATAATATGATTAACTCAATTTGTGTCTGCTGTACCTAGATGAGATTGTATATATTCTATGGTACAGTAAGTAAGTGTCTAAGCAAGGTAAATATGAGTGACTCACCTCAGTCAATAATATTATTGACTGAGGTGCCCTCAATATTAGTCTATGGTTTATACAGTGACCATTGAAGCAAAGGGATAAAGAAAAGAAAGAAAAGAAGCATACAAAGACTTGCCCCTGCCTTGTTGCATAATGCATGTTCACAGTGTGATTATAGATCACAATTTCTCAACAGCAGGAGAATTGGGTGAGAAGTTTAAAGGCAGTGAAGAGATGGGTTTTTCATGTCTGATATTACAAGTGCATGTTGCTGACTGGAGCAATGCTTTCCTTCTTAAGCAATCTGGGAAATCCCTAAACCTGATGACCAACAGATAAAAAAGAACAGAACCAAGCACCTAGTATTGGTAAAATCTGTTAGAAGAAGAAAACCTCCTACAACAACATGTCATTCAAAGCACCAATCCAGCTAACAGATTGGTGCTTGAAGAGAAGATGAAGTGATGTTGCATAACTTACATAGAAGTTGATGAAAGTGCTTGGAGTAGTGGCCCTCTGTCACTTCAGGCAATAAACCTAAGTCCAGGTGGTGCTTACATGTCATGCAGGTTTTGCAATAAGCTTTGGTATCAGAGACCATGTCATTCCACCAAATGTGGTCTCTGAGATAATCCAAGGTTTTATTTGCACCAAGGTGTGTTAAGAGTGAGTGAGCTTCTGAAATAACAATCTCATGAATGGTTCATCCCTTTACTGTATTTTTCAGTATGCATAGTGATTTCATATCATCCAATTTCATGAATACAATGTCATCATGGACCTCAAAATTTCAATGTTCCTGTGGCTTATCAATAATGGATTTGAAAATTGGATCTAGTTGATATTTTCCATGTAGTTCAGCCATAAGGTCAATGCCCTCTTGGCTTTCTTTTATAAGATTTATTAGTGACATATCATCAGATAAGTCATTTGATTGTTCTTAGACCTGTATCCATGATGAAAGGTCATGCAGGTGTTGTTTCATGTTAGAATCAGATGCTTGTCAGTCTTTGTCAAGTGATGGTGTCTCCAGAGGTATGTTCAGATATGGATTTTGCACCGCTGATGGCAGCATACTGGTCACTTTGGCATCAATCTGGTTTGTAGGTGTGAGTTCAGGTGTATCCCCACAGTCCTTTCATTCTCATGGTCCTTTGAGAACAAAATGATCACACATCCTGGCTGCAAATTCATGTGCAGTTTCTTTCCTAAAATGATTGCATGGGCTCTGTCAAACTGCTGTACATACCTCTATTCCAGCAAGCAATGGAGCAGTAATTTCCTCAAGTTGGAGACTATCTTTGTCAACTACATCAAAGTAAGTGTATTCACTTCAAGATCTCACTGTTCCTGGTGTATCATTTGAATACATCTGAGACAGTGCATCTGCTACAACATTTTCAATGCCAGGTACATAGACAACTTTGAAGTTAAAAGTGCTAATTTTCTCAATCCAGTGTGCCTGTCTATCTGACAGATTCTTTTGATTCAGAAGGTATGTGAGGCCTTTATGATCTGTAATCCACTGGAAAAAAAAACCCTGCAGGATATCTTGATGCTGCAACATTGTTTCAACTCCAGAGAGCATTTCTATTTTGTGAACGGGATAATTCTGCTGAGCTGAGTTAAGTTTTGCCAAATAAAATGCTGCAATTTTCACAGTTTTCCAATCTCTTCCTTGTGCAATTACACCAGATATTCATGTTGCACAACCATCTGTAATCATCCATACAGGTAATGCATCTTTTCCATGTATAAGTGGCACTTGGTGATGATCATGTGCAAGCTCAACTAGGTGTTTGACATCTTCAAATGCATGCTGCTGTGTGAATCCCCACCAGAAAGGAACAGTATCCCCAGTGAGAGCACTTTGAACACTCATGGGTATTCTAACATTGATCTCTGGTGCTCAGAAATGATATCAAGGTCTTGCTGATGCTCATCAAAGTCAACCCCCTGACTTCAAGGTTGGAGACAAAGTCTTTCTTAAGGCTGAATTCATTTGTACTACATGACTGACTAAGAAGTTCTCAGAAAAATACCTTGGACCTTTTGAAATTATTGTGAAAGCCAGAAGCCACTCCTGGACACTCCAGTTACCTGAGTCAATGCAAGCCATACACCCAGTATTCCATGTATCTCAACTTGAGCCTGTTATCCCTAACACTATTCCCAACTGCATTCAATCACCTTCACCTCCAGTTTTGGTTGAAGGCAAACCTGAATATGAAATCTCTGAAATTCTAGACACCAAGATTGATTGTCGATGTTGACACTGTAATCTTTTGTACCTAGTCAAATGGGCTGGTTACAAAGGTACCAATGAAGAAACATCCTGGCTACTAGCTACAGAATTGGGTAATGCCCCAGAACTTGTTGCTGACTTTTATGCCAAGTACCCAAGTAAACCAGGTCCTTGGCTACCTCCATAGTATGCTTCACATCATCTGAATATTTCTATTTTGCTTCAAGTTCCATTATATTCATCCCTTATGTACCTCTGTTTTCATTCAGTTTTCATCTGTTGTTCAAACTTCATTTTACATCCAAATTTGCATTCCAAGATACAAACATATTATATACAATAATGAGGGCCAAATGCCCTCCCAAGATTTCCATTAAAAAACACTACTCCTTCTGCCCATCCACCATCTCAATGTTGTTATTCTTGACACATCTGGCTCCTGACCTTGCTCTGCCCCTTGCTCCTGCCTCTGTGTTTGCTCCAGTGCATTTAATGCCTCTGATTCTCTTCCCTGCTTGCAAGGTCATTTGTCGGCACCCTCAGGTGTTGCCCTGCATGTCCTGTATCCAGAACCCTCCTCCAGTACCCATATTCCAGCTGTATGTCATGTTGTTCCTGTGCCTTCTAGACTTGCTTCATTTGATCCCACTGGTAATTGGCAATCTTCCAGGCATAGTAGGTGATGTCCTCAAGTTGTGTCGATGAGGATGCAAGTGGCTTGCTGATGGTGTTGAGCTTCTCAACAATCTGTGCCTGCCCCTGGAGCAGCTTCTTATTTGTGTCATGTTGAAGTTGGAGGATTCCTTCCAATGCATCAGCCCCTCACAAAATCTCCCTCAGGAATGTCATCTCTGCTCTGGAGTTTTTCTCCACCTCCCCCTTCTGTTTCTTTGACAACCCTGCCTCAATAACCACCTCAACCTTCTGTTTGTGAGGCACACTCCTCACCAACAAACACTTCTCTGCCTGCTTCATGCAGTTGATGCAAGCATGCCCATCACCCTGTACCCAACACTCCAGCACCTTGCACGTACAACCCTCACACTTGTTGTTGCCATGCACCTGCATCCATTCCATGTCTGTTGTCAGGTTATGGGGATGAGGCATTATTTTAATGCCTACATTGCCTTTGTCAGGCCCAGATGTACCCTCATGCACCATGGCTTTGCCTTTCCCCTTTGCATTTTTCTGGGGACAATAGACTTCATTTTCTAAGGACATGGTTAGCAGGGTGAATACATGCAATCCCAATAAATCACTTACCTGCATGAATGGCAATGGCTCCTGAGTTCACATGAATTTGTTAGAACTCAGGTCACTCTGGGAAAATGTCTCTGACTTACCCCAGTTTTTGCCAAAGTCTCCTCCATGTGTTTCTTCTTCACAATCTATTTGTGCTCCCTCTGTGCAGCCTTCTCCTTCATCATCCACTCCCCCACTCCCTCAGCTCCTGAGCCTGCCTGTGTTTGCACACATCCCTCTCATGTATCAGTTGAGCCTCCTCCTCATGGGTTAACTGCTCCTCCTTCTCATGCCAATCATGCCTCCTCTGTGCACACCAACTCCTCCTTCTTGCACACCAATTGTGCCTCCTCTGCATGCACCAACTCCTCCTTCTTGCATGCCAGCTGTGCCCCTCAGCATGTGCCAACTCTTCTTCTTTGGCTTGGAGCTTTGCAAGCTCCTTGGTAGCCTCCTGCTCAGCATGCAGATGTTCCTCCTTGCATTTCCTGGTTTGTTCTTTCAAGGCAGCCTTGCATTGAGTGATTGAAGACTGGGAGGACAACATTGTATTTTGCTAGGACAGTTGAATTTTTGCACTGAGTTAATAGTGGTTGATTTCTGAAAATTTTTAACTTCATGTTCACATTTGTATTTTTTGGTTACACATTACAGCCACAACAACCCTCCAAGCAACTCATGGGTTTGTCGCTAAGGGGGAAATACTGTCATATCCCTATACAACATAGTGCACATCATCTCCGGACTGTTTACAATCAATCCCAACACTATCCTGACTCTCAGCTCATCTCTGGTGTTTACTCAAGTTTACTCTAGTCCATTTCCATTTTTGTACTTACTTCATTTCAGCCACACACTATACTTTTTATAGTATGCCTCTTTTGCATTAACATTCAATCTGTACTCCTTAGTCCTCATCATATGCTCTCTCTTTCTTAACCCACTTACTTCTCCATTGCACTAGTATGATTTTAGTGCTCTATGTATTTACTCTGGTTACTTAGACTTTCTTGTATTTAAGTACTTTGAATGTATTGTAGTACTTCAGTTTGTTAATTTTATTAGTCTCTCCACTTTTACTCAAGTGGTTAAGCAACCTCCAAATCATCCTCACTCATCTCTACCTGATAATCTCATCTTGTCATTGTACCTCATGCTCAATGAGATCTCTGGTCTCCAGAGATCCCTCCTGACCAAGTCTTTGGTCAGGAAGTTGAGTATCAGTTGTCACTATACCTGAACCATACCACTCACTGTCATCTGTAAATCAGGCATTAGGAATGAAGGAGGTGCAGCACATAAGCTGAAGCTGTTGCCCATCTTGACTCTTCCTTTTGGTAGTGCTTGAATGTGTTTCCCAGAGATATTCCCAGAGTCTCTGGTGTCTCTCCCTGGCCACTGCATGTATCCTATCTGTCCAGAACTCTAGCCTATATCCTGGAAAGCATGTTTGCAACAAATAGTTAGGCTGAACTAAAGTCATCTGAGAGGGACAATGCAAGGGCTGCAGTTGATGGACCATATAGAATAGGATGTAAAATGAGAACTCTCTTCAAATATAATATCCAGAACATAAACATGTTGGCAAGAACTTCTTTGATGTTGTGCATTACTGAATCTTGGCCTGAATGTGATGGAGGGTCACATCATAATTGTTACAATTTTCCTTTACAAGTAACCTGCTATGTGACACCTTTTTCTTTATTTAGAACAATCATCACATGAGTAGCTATATTTGGACTAGCCAACAGTAGTTATACTTAGTACATCATGCACAGACCATCATAGATTACTATAAGTAGCCCTTTGTACTCTGGTCTTACTCTTCAACTTGACCTAGGCAAATATAGCCTTTGTGACATCTTCACTCCAGTCCCTTGAACCCAGAATCAACTCAAACCTCTTAGACTCAGTCCAGAGGCTCCTAAAACCTAAGCTTCTCCTAGAAAGTGACTTAGTGACTTGACAGCTGTCTTGTACAACAAGAAGTGTGTCTTACACTGAACCCAAGAACATAATACATGGTCTCACCACAGTTATACCAAACCCTAAACCCAGAATCAATGAACTTCACCTTGAACCTATAACAAGGGCTTAATCACTGTAACAATAATTCAACCAATAACTTTCAAAAAATTCTGCTATGCAGTTTGACATGCAAGACACTTGTCATGAATTCACCTTTTCTTTTTGGTGATTATCATTATCTTATCTTCAGGTCTTATCACAGGAGCATCCAATCTCTGGGATAACACATGAACACTACATGGATATCATGAGGCAACTGCATCCATGAGGACAACACAAGGCATCCTTCTCTTTATGATCAATCATTACTTACATGCATAGACCATGAGTAGTACATGCATAGTACATGAGTTAGATAGTATTTAAGTACATCATTTGTACTCAGAACCTAGTGATGTGCTGGCCTGGCTTAGGCTCAAAGCTGCAGGCTTTGGCTGGCTTCAGGCTGGCTCAGACTCAGGCTGCAGCTATTGGCACATGAGGGCAGAGGCAGGATAAGAACAGGAGATAGGGAAGTGGAAGGTGTAGTCAATGATGTTTTTAATGATGGGGTAGGAGCAGGGTCTGCCACATTAGGTGCTATTATTTCAGCAAGTTGGTGAGCAGCTTTGATGGATTCACAATGGGCATTTATCACAGGAGCAGCCATGTTGTCTGGACCTGTCAACTTTGCCAGTGCTGTGTGCTTCCTCTTGTTGCTGCTTGCTAGCTGCTCACCTTCTATTGTTGATTTTTTATCCATTTGTGTGTTGGTATGCATTTTATTGGGAAATCTGTCAGACACACAGACAATACATCCAATAGTGCAGTGTTGAGGTCATCAAATCACTCAGGGAGAGAGGAGGATAAGGAAGTAAGAATGAGCACTGTATTGCTAGTGGAGATATGACCAGCTCAAGACCGGGGTTCTGAGTACAAATAATGTAACTAAATACTACCTAACTTGTGTACTATGCATGTACTACTCATGGTCCATGCATGTAAGTAATGATTGATCATTAAAAAAATGAAGCCTTGTGTTGTCCTCATGAGCACAGTCACCTCATGATATCCATGCAGTGTCCATGTGTTATCCCCAAGATTAGATGCTCCTGTGATAAGTCCAAAAGATAAGATATTGATAATCTGTCATGAACATGCTTTCCAGGATATAGGCTAGAGTTCCAGACAGATAGGATATGTGCAGTGACCAGGGAGAGACACTGGAGACTCTGGGAATATCTCCAGGAAACATGTTCGAGCACTACCAAAGTAAAGAGTCAAGATCAGTGATGGCTTCAGCTTATGTGCTGCACCTCCTTTGTTCCTAATGCCTGATTTACAGATAATGGTGAGTGATATGGTTCAGGTATAGTGACAACTGATACTCAACTTCCTGACCAAAGACTTGGTCAGGAGGGATCTCCAGAGACCGGAGATCTTGTTGAGCACAAAGTACAATGACAAGATGAGATTATCAGGTAGAGATCAGTGAGGATGATTCAGAGGTAGCTTAACCACTTAAGTAAAAGTGGAGAGACTAATAAAATTAACAAACTGAAGTACTACAATACATTCAAAGTACTTATTTACTAAAAAGTCTAAGTAACCAGAGTAAATACATAGAGCACTAAAATCATACTAGTGCAATGAAGAAGTAAGTGGGTTAAGAAAGAGAGAACATATGACAAGGACTAAGGAGTACAAATTGAATGTTAATGTGAAAGAGACATACTACAAAAAGTATAGTGTGTGGCTGAAACAAAGTAAGTGCAAAAATGGAAATAGACTAGAGTAAACCTGAGTAAACACTGGAGATGAGTGGGAAGTCAGGAAAGTGTCAGGATTGATTGACAATCTCAACACCACACTATTGAGTGCATTGTTTGTGTGCCTGACAACACTGTAACTCTATTTCAGCATTTCAGGTGTACAGTTGACTATGTCATAATTCACAGTTGTCAAAACCTATACTCTGTGAAAACCCATAGGATTTTGGATCCACCAAGTTAGTTTGTAGGGAATTTCAACCCATAACCCATACCTGGACCAAGAAAAAACCCATACCTTTAGCAAGGTGTTTGAGGCACCCTTACCCATATTCAGATAGAAACATGCAACAAACACTGCAGACATTGGCTTCTAAATCTGCCAGATTTAGAGGGTATAAATAGTGGATAAAATAAAAATATATACATACCTCTATCTGCTGGATATAGGGAGAATAAATTCTTAATAAATTCTATAATAAATTCTATCTTTATTCACTGTATTTATTGTAAATAAAT
>JASFDH010002308.1:0-11323 GCA_036937195.1 Nidularia pulvinata | reverse complement strand
CTGCTACCATTGAAAAAAGGCATATTTTTCTGGTGTGGGAGGGGAATTTGATAAGGCATTATAATACTTTACAATCACTGCAAAACTGATTACAATTGTCATAAAATCAAAATCTTTGACCTCTAAACATTTTGAAAATACTTACTCTCCTTCCAAATTTCACAAACACTACTGTGTCAGATATTACATTAAATACTGATATGTAATAAATGTATTTATGATATTTCAGCTAAAGGTATATCTGTCTATATAAACCTAGACCCATTTTTCCTTATTTTCCTGATGGCTATCTTGTATGGAGCATATTTTCGGCCACTGACTCATAGAAAAATGACAATATGTCCTGCTGAGTTCTCTGGATACATCAGTAAAACATCTTATCCCAATTGCTGTATCCAACTGTATATGTATTTGAACTCACATATAGTGATGCCTGCATGAACTATACATATTATAGTAAATAGGATTATAACTCTCTCTACACCAAGATGTGTGACCTGTCTATAAATAACTTTCATCAGACTCTGAACAACTTTGAAAAACACTGTAGTGTGTAAGTCAATTCACTCATATTTTTTGGGAGAGGTACCAGTCATTGGTTGTTCAAAACAAAGAATTCCCCAAATTTGATTATTGCCTTATGAAATTAAAAATAAAATAAAGGCATGGTGCAATATAACATAAGCATATCCAGATGTATACACTCAGAATATAGCTAAATTTTAATTTAAGGCAGCTATCATGTTCTCAGCATGTTCTGAGTGTTTGATGGCATAAAGTGATTCAGCATGGGACCACATACTACTTAATGAGTATGCACTTGAATTCTTTTAGTCTTTTCCTGTCACTCCCTGTCAAACAAAACAGTTCATTGTTTTCCATACTACAAGTTATATCATAAGTTGATTTAGTAACTTTACATGAATTGCACTCAGACACTGAAGTTAATGTGTGAAGTTGTACTTCAACACCCAAGTTATCTGAAGTTAGCTTGTCAACCTCCACTTGGTACATGGACTCATATACATATACCTATATAATTCAAGCACCATGTAACACTAGCTACTTTATAATTAAAAGATTATGATTAAATTACAGCTATCACTCTTTTCTATCCCTTTTTCTCCTTCATGCTATGATAGATATTGTAGCATCCCCCTCACTTTTGGGCTCAGATTATTCACCTGAATCTCTTGCATTTTTTCCTCCATGTCCCTTGATCTAAGGCATGATTGAATGGTTGCATAATTTTATACCATCAAAGAGTACTGTATAGGGAGTGCTGGAGCAGAGTAAGGCAGTGTACAATAGAGGAGCTCGTGGTAGCATTTTTTGGCCATTTTTCAATCTATTTTTCAATTAATTTTTCACAAAAAAGAGAGCAGAAATGAACTCACAAACAAGCTCAAAATGACCTTTCCTGAAAAACAGCCATGCAGCTTCTTTTTTGCATCTGTCTCATTTTTGACATCATTTCTCATTTTATTTTTTGGATTGAGTTGAAACTCCAAACCAATCCTTGCTTCTAAGTGGACCCAGCATCCTGGTCTTTTCCTGCCACCCCATTACCTGGTCTTTGTGTCTTGTGCATCTCTCTCTCTTGTTGTTTTTCATGCAAATAGCTAAAGCAGTGCCAAAAGCAAAGCAGTCAAACATGAGAGCTCAAGTGTTCCCAGGCAATGAGAGGTCTTCCATGTACAATATACAGCTGCCTTGCTCAAAACTACTCACCATACAGCTGCTGTACACAGATAATCAAGGTAGATGATTCAAGCCCTTCATCCCTGGTTTGCCACCAGGATTGTCCCAGTACAACAAATGCAAAACTGCAGGCTCCTCAAAATATGCTAGGGAGATGCTCACCAAGAATTAATATGAAGATGATGGGATAATGGTAAAGTAATAGGCCTGCTGACACCTTAAACTAACCACAAATTGTGATGCATTATGGTCATTGTAAAACCCTCTCTCCAAGCTCATTTGGAATGTGCAGCACCAATCTAAGTGTCAGGTCAACAAGGGCAAGTCACTCTTCAGATGGGTTTGATTGCATAGACTATTTGGTGCAAGATTAGGATGTCATTTTAATAAATTGGTTTGTATTTCATTACTTATGTTAGTAAAACATTGTACTGTGTCAACAGCAGACTACACTGTATGTGCATGCATTCAACTTAAGATTAGATTTTTAAAATTCATGCATTATTATTCTCATCCATTAGAGATCCAATAGTAAGTACAAGACTTGGACAAGCTGGGTCATTTGAGCCATCCTCTAACCTGCTCAACACACCATGAAGAGCAATACACTTCCCTTGATGTGCAACAGATCATCAACACACTTTCACAGCTTAATGCCAACATACCTGGCTAGCTTTGTCAAAGATTGGTTCAATGTGTCATTCACCTGCATCATCCTGATTCAGGAAGTGTGTTGAATGTGAGGTACCCTGATCATCCAGGAGATGTGCTCAGAGATGTTTGAATTATCAGAGTACAAGGCTTCTTCAAGTCTAGTACACTGCACCTCATGGTGGCAGTCTCCCAGGTCATACAAGAGCTACTTTCACTTGGATATACCAGGCATGAAGGGGGGAGTAAGAGCAAGAAGACAAGTCTCTTATCTTGAATTGATCTGATAATGCTATACACAAGTCTGAGCACAGTTCCATCCAGTTCCAGGCATGCCATGGTGCTGAGCCCCTCTTAAAAGTTATTTTTCATTCATTTTTGCACTTTTGCAGACCCACTATATTCACAGTAGCCATTTTTCAGCCATTTTTGAGTTCATTTTTACTTCATTTTTACTGCCAACTTTTTTCTTCTGGCAGTAAAAATGAAGCAAAAATAAGCCAAAAACAGCCAAAAAATGCTACCATGAGCTTCCCTAATATACCCCCCTTTGGAAATGTTGGAAGATGGGAAAGATTGTATGAATAAGCAATAGAATAAAGATTAAGTTGATAATGGCATGGATCCATTGTACATGTAGATTCACCTCTAATCATCTGGTGAGGCTTTCAACAGAAGCACAGCAAGCTTAATGAGCATGCCAAGTGAGCATGCCAGTGATCTTCAGCCAAGAAATGTTAAGCAAGTAGAGATGCATCTGTTGAGCTGAGAGGTGAACACTTGAGCATCAAAGGATTGAAACCATGGCATCTGATTTTGCTGTTCCAGCATGGACTTGCAATCTATTAAGTGCAGAATGCTTGTGAATTGCTTCAAAATATAGCCATAATATATTCAAGTTAAATCTTAAGCCACCTTACAGAATTGTACTTTTCACACCTATGTTAACAAGTTAACATGGGCTTAACTTGTGTATGACTTTTGCTTAACGTGGGAAGCTAAATTTTCGCTGGCAGAGTTAAATTTCCCCCGTCGAATTCTTAACCACCGACAGAAGTCAGAAGCGAGTCCATTAGCTATGACTATCGGATCACAAGTGTTTGTTTTAGTATCGGAATCAGTGCAAAATATGTTCCGGCATATTCTGTTCGAAAATTATATAGAATTTCAGTGCTATCTTAATTTCTCACTCACATACAAATGCGGTATACACCCCTCAGCGATTATGCTTTGCTCAACTTCTGAAATATATACGTGTTAGCCGATGACCGTGGTAAATATATAACTGCGGCGCTTAAAAAGATCAACATGCAGAAAGCGCTGACATTGTTGACGTCCTGTTGCTCTTGTCCTTCCATCTGTGGTTACTCACTTTCAGACCGGCGACAATTCTTGAAATGATTCTTGTCGTACTTTCCCATATATAAAGTGCCAAATTTATTTCAGTGCTCACCGAGAGCGGCTGGTTGTGCCCGACAACATCGTATGCAACGAACTCATTGGAAACCATTATGACATGGCGTGCATACAAAAGCTTGCGTGTCGGCCACTTCATATCTTTCAGTAAACCACCCCATGTTTACCTCGGTTGAACTTCCACTAAAACTTTAGTTGTTGAAGATAACAGGAAGCGTTCCACTAATATCGTGCCCTCCGACCCCGCCCCTCATACGGATCGACCGTATTCACTACTCTTTTGCTCAGTGAGAGCCTTCGCGGAATAATCTGTTGAAGATTGGAAAAATACAAACTTCCAACAACCCGAGAGCCAAAGGGACCATAATAATTTTTGGAATCTTCTGTGAAAAATTAACAGCGGGAATTGCAATACTCATTCTCCGTATCTCAGACTTTAGTAACAGAAACGACGATAGGAGGATCGAGGAACGCCTAAATCCATGTTACGAAGGTTAACTCTCTCAATATATTTATATTCGCTGACATCTAATACATTAGTTCTGCTTTTAGGCTTTATAACTACCTCGAATCTAAAAAAATTTCTGCACCTAACTGTACTATCTCTGGCACGAACTCGCACAAGCATTTAACCCAGAATGCTGAAGACTTGAGGAAATATTTTTATCGGTAATATATACATGGTATATACTCGCAGCGGAACAGAACATTGGATTAAAGTGAATACCTGAAACCGCTCCTGAAGCATAACTTTTCAAAGCAATCCTCGCTATCCTCACTGCAGGGTTGGCACGGTCCAATCAATCCAGGTTGAGTCAACAAATCCAAGTCCGTTGGCACCATCGGTCTTGACGATGTTCGTGTTCGTCGACTGTCCCTTCAAGAACTTGTTCACGAATGCGTCCAAGTCTCCCTGCTCGCTCGATGGGAACGCGCAGTGGTTATGATTGCCCACCTGCGAGACGCCCATGGAGTCAGCAATGCCAAGCGCCTGCCAGATCTTGTTTGCTGTCTTCATGCATCCCCAGACGGACTCTGGTCCAAGCCAATCGATGCCGGTATTGTCGATGATCAGAAGGGCGCGGGGAGCTACGAGAGCAGCGAGCAAGTGGTGGTCGAAAGGGAGGACAGGGACCTGGTTGACGTAGTTTGCGAAGGTGGTTGAGAACCAGACATTCTCACCCACAATCTCGGACGCGGTTTGGGTGCTCGTGCCTGCCTTGAGCATCGCGTCAGAGATACGCCAGCAGCCTGCTCCACCAGACCCGGATTCCTGCGGGATCGTAAGGGCAATGCGGGGTTCGAATGCACCCACGACGAGGGCGCCTTTGCCGTTTCTGGAGCATCCGGAAACAGCGAGCTTCTGAAGATTGATCTGGGGCTTGATGCCTGACGTTGTCTCGAGTGCGTCGATGACACGGCTGACACCCCATGCCCATGCCATCATGGCAGAAGCGGAATGGTTCGCGCCGTAAAGAGTGTAGAACTTGCCCTTGCCACGGCTGGTCGAATCATTCTGCAACGCCATGTCGTCGTTGTTGAACGTGATGACAGAGACTCCTGCGGGAGTCGGGATACTCAATCCGCCAATGGCAATGATTGCAGGGAAAGGCCCGGTTCCGGAGGGAGTGGAGATGGTCAGTTGGAAGGAGATGGACGCCCCTCCGTTTGACACGTTGATTGTGAGCGTTCCCGCGGAGAACGAGCCCACAACAGATGATGGCTTTGGTGGAAGCGTGCCGAGTTCGAGACGCTGGAAGAGCTGACTGAGCTCCTCTCGTCTGCAGTCCCAGAGCGCCTTGCTGGTGACCTTCGACCCGTCACTGAAGAAGGTGAAAGGGTCAGGCAGCTTGGAGTTTGCTTTCAGACTAAGGGTTGCCGGAAGAGCGGGTGGGCAAGTTCCTGGAGTACTAGTTCCCGTAGGAGGGGATGAGGTCACCGTCGTTGTGGGGGGCGCAGCGGTGCTGGTAGTGGGTGGCGCAGTAGAGGTCGTTGGTGGTGCTGTGGATGTTGTGGGTGGTGCGACGGTGCTAGTGGTCGCAGCTCCAGGAAGGCATTGGAAGTAATAGGCATTAATCGTAGTACATGTTGTACCAGACACACAGGATGTTCCACCTGTCCATCCTATGCCACCGCCTATCGAATACGTTGATTCATTAACGATCAGTAGTCACGATGAACTCGCCTCGAATACGTACATTGGCTCCACACCGGTTGCTGCGCCAATGCAGGAACAGCAAGAACGAGAGCAGCCAACAGAGAGCACTTCAGAACCATTTTGGAATCAGTGAAGGACAAACGCAAGACCTTGCTAAATTACGAACCACGGAACATTGCCATTTTATACCTAGCCTTTCATCTCACGGAAAAAATAAAGGATGTTCAAAATCATGACGGCGACTTCGCGGGACCTTTTCCAAGAATTCTGATTCCCAGACACTGAAGACAAAGCTCACTTGGAAAATGGTCATCTGGCATGAAGTTCATCCTGCCTCGACTAAATGATATGTTGCGTACATTACTCACATGAGTACGTTTACGGTTTTAACTCGCTCTTTTTCGAAGGAGATTTCGGGCCTTGACATGTAAAAACTCAATTATTGAAAGCCCCTAGGAAGATCCGAGGAAACATTAGAAGGAGTAGTTACTCCAATCGAGGTTATTTAGTGCGGCCCGCTGCTTGCCGCATTCAATTGTAGTCCCAGACCTAGAATATGTATGAGCTGTAAAAGTCGAGGTAAAAATAAATTGTTGGCTCTGGGACTCACTATTATCGCGAAAATATCAATAGTGACATTTATAGAGCAAAAAATATCATCGGAAAATGTAATTGAAAGCATCGATGTGAGAATGCATCATATTTGACCTTGGTAGCACGGCAGACGAGGCGAAATGTGGGCCGGCGATTGCTATAGCACGGGATCAACGATCCTTCTCGAACTTCTGTCTTGGCGTCCTCGAATGCGTGGCTTGCCATCACAGAAGTCTCGAAAATCGGCGTCAATAGTTCCGGTCATGAAATGCAAAGGTTAACGCGTGATCGAATGTTTCGGTGCCTAAACATGATTCCTCCACAGCAAGCTTATAACGGCAGGTCATCAACGACATATATTGACATGGGACTCTAGCGAAACCATTTTTCACCATCTATACCTCCGACTTCATGCCGCCCCATGAGCTGACGGACCGGTACAGTTCCGAGACTCATTTTTTTGTGCTTCCACTTCCAGCCATCACCTAAGCTTCTCACTGAAGTAAAATGCTTATACGCCTGAATTTGTCCAAGGATATAAGTGCCGGGCCGCTGGTTGACAACGGACCGATCCCTTGTAGGCCACGAGTTCATATACTGTATGTTATATTTAAGTGATCGAACTGTCGTCTCGGCGCCCGATGGTGTATTTACTGGATGTTGCCTCAGTACGGTATTCTAAATCATCGTCTGGTAGAGCAACTGGGGAAATATATACACTGGCGCATACGGCGTTGATACGACCAATATCCGAGATATGTATTTTGTCAATTTCCGATTCAAGGTGAAGACTCTGGAGTTTAGGTATATATCTGTGATTTGAATGAGACGAACAACCTACTGATGCCTTCACTTTAGCGGACAGTATTTTTATACAGTGGTTCTGCGGAGCCTTCAATATCGGTCACTCAACGACCTCTGGAAAACTACTTATGAACCTTTTAGTTCTAACTTCGATGGTCAAATACTAGAGCCGGTGCCCCAGTGTATCTAAGCAAGCATGTGACCGCGCAGTATAGAAATCTGTACTATTGTAGACTACACCCATCCCGCCGCGACTATCCCAAGCAGTGCAATATGCTCTAGGCCACTCTACCCTGATCCACCGAATAACTTTCCAGATGAATAAGAAATGACACCCATTAATAAAAATTTGAGCACTGAACGATTTTTGAAATTGAAACATCCAGATCTGAATTGCGAGTCACAAGGGAGCAAAAGCAAAGGAGCCTGTGATTAGATAAAGATGGTCCGTGCGTTCGCAAATTCCGCCAAGACCGTTGGAAACAAACAGATGCATACAATTGAGGACGAACGGAAATGCCACGCTCGGAGCTATTTCTGCTCCTCAAAGTTGCTTGCTCATTCCCGCTGGCTTGTCTTCGCAATATCAATGACTGGCCACTGTCTCATTTAGTGTCTCAGTGTACAGAGCAGCCTCTCAATATGTCTTCAAGCTTTAGCTAGTCACTGATGATTAGTGACTTATGAAAAGCGAAATTTGTGACAACTTTCTGTGGATTCGATGCCGCGATCTACTTCCACGTCACCGAGGTCTGTTGATACATGGGGTGAGCCTCGGGGCCGGAACAAGCGATTGTTGTCACGATTCTCTTAACCTGGCATCTTCCTTGATTGGGAGGTCCTCGTGGAAAATCATCATCATCGTTGACAGCACTCGTGAGATAACACTGGTTAGGGGCAGCGGACTTGAGTCCATCTGGTACCCTATATCTGTATGTGAATCATGTTTTCGACGTTCGTGACAGACTTTCATTCGGTCCATGATGAGTTTCCACAGGTACCAAGCTATTATAAGAGACCAGCCCACCCCGAGCTCCTCTTTACCTGCACTCCTGTCACTACCGCTAATAAAAAAAGCCCCGTCTGTTAACTGTCAGATGCCAATACGGATGGAGACGAGCATCGGTGTAGCCTCCAATGAAGAGTCCCTCACGCATTTTCTGTCCTTCTGTCTCTCTACGTCCGTCCTTTCCTTCGATTTCAGTGCTTTCGGTCTTGAGGACCATATTTTTCTCTCTCGTTGAACGAGTATGGCTTCAGATGCGGCAACCATTATCAACGCAACGTCAAACGGGAACTATGGAGCACTCGAGATAGCGGTGTCAATTGCGCTAGTTCTCTTCGGTATTGCATTAATGCAAGTATATGCATACTATCATCGATTTCCCCGCGACAAGCCATTTCTTAAGGGTCTGGTGAGCTTCTATCTCTCAAGGTAGCCGAGAATTCTACCTGAGGTGCTTTCAGGTTGCAGTTCTGTTGTAAGTAGTTATTTGTCGAGAGTTATATTCAACTAAGAGTTTTATTGTGAAGGTTATTGGAAACGTTTCATTCCGTGACTATAGTACATGCTATATATTTCGTCACGATATCAAGGGCAGAAGTTTTGGAAAAACCTCTTGATTCATACCCGTTGTCGACGAATGTTATTATAGAGAGCTTAATCACGTTGATAACACAAGTTCGCATCTTCACACTCAGTCCTGAATCGCTCTTATGCTTTATTTCAGTCATTTTATTCCCGAAGAATTTATCGACTGTCAGACCGACTTTCGATAAGCATGGTGTGCTGGATGCTTTCAGTCCTTCGTTTCATTGGAGGGATAGCCCTCGCAGTCGAGAGTTATCTAGAGATACCAAGACAACCTGATGGGCTCCGCCTCATGGATACTTTTGGGTGGTTAATCACAACTACGTTTGCAGTGGGAGCAGCTAGCGATGTTCTTATTGCGATGTGTATGTGCTATTATCTCAGGAAATTCTCTTCTCCATTTAACCGCGCCTCGTACGTTCGCAACCAACCACACAGTATATCGATTCTTAACGTTTATTTTAAGGACCACGGATGTTCTCAATCGTGTAACTACTTGGTCCATTCGTAAGTCCGCTCTTTAATCACATCTGCATTTACTCAGCATGTGGAATATAGAAACTGGTGTGATTACGAGGTAAGTAATTGAGCGTCTTCTGTGGTAAGTTCGGAAGCGTAATCTAAACTCTTCAAGTATGACATCCGTCAGCGCTATAATCTCTGTTCGTTATTTATTTTTCTGACCAATCACCCGCATTCTACTAACCCACGGTTCAGTTTCAAGCTATGGAAAACCGTGCGCATCTGTCATTTTCTGATTCCTGAAATTCATAGTACTGAAGCAAAGTTTCCTAGTGGTTTGGCTAGCGATATATTTGGTCCTGGCTAAATGTATGTCGATTCATTGCTGCTTGTCCATGACTACCATGACTGATTATCATCGACAACCAGTATACTCAAACTCACTTCTGGCCTCGTCAGTCATGTTCCTCTATTACCTGATAGGAAATGACTTATCCACAACAGGCTCAACGTGCGTCCTCGAAAGCGGGAAATGGAACATCTCATTTCTGTCAGTGCGATGGTCAGTCCGACGAAAGCTGGTTCTAAACTTGGACCCCTCGAGGTTTGTCCTTTTCCACTGTGAAAGATTGACGATGGTCGAACAAAGCAACCGTATCATAGTTTGCCATCCAATTAACGCAAGCAACCAATGAGAAAAGCACTTTCTTTAGGTCGCCGAGCACTACGGTCTCGAAGGTGCGGGCTGTCCGTATCTGAACGATGCAAATATATGCTAACTGATAATGGGTATTAGCCCGAGAAAGCTGCTTCTAATAATCGAGTTTCTGTGCGAATGATCAACGACTCCAATGGTTCCGTTGTATAGAAGCCCGTTCAGCTGAGCCATAGTTCCGTTTGGTGGACCCAACCTAGTCCCGGGGGGTCAGCCACCATCTTTGCATTACGGCATGAGAGTCGGGGAGGTAAGTGAACTGCGGTGTAGCACCAATGCTGTAATGATTCGAGTACAAATGGAGGCTTCGCGCTCGTGCAGCGTTACGTCCTTGATAAGCTCTGTCGAGGGTTCTAGACAAGCCAGCGGGCGGATTCTCCGGCCTATCAAATGCCGCCGCCAGCCCCAATTCAGCGCCTTTGCTTATGCTCCGTTGCAAAAAGCTAAAACCGTGCCATTATGTATGTCCTAGGTGCATTATATCTGAGGCAGCTTCGGGCAGCTAACCTTTTCGAATCGCGCTGCTGAAGCCTCATGACCACAGCGGGAGCCCATTGTGCGCCAGTGCCCGCCTGATCAAGATCTGTGCCCGTACTTGGTGCGTACGTACACGCCCATACGCACAGTGTACCCAGCCAGAGATTAAGTATGTGCGCTCTGTCATGCGTCACGGTCAATGTCGGCCGTCAGCGCCGTGGAGGTGGGGAAGTGGGTTCCCACTTCTCAGATTGGCTCTTGTGCGGATCCGAGTCGCGAGTCACCGCATGGCGCGGAAGCCCATCGACTGGGGTGGCATCATTTCGAAAGCGTTATTTTGTCCGAGGCGATGATGAGGCTGGGCTTCTTCTTGAGAAACGTTGCGGGGGCTCTGACTTATCTGGGGGTGCTCGCGATGTGGGCCCCCTCAACGTCGGATCATTTGCACGCCTCATGTCTGGAGGTGTGTATCATCAGATCGTGTCCGTGGGTTTTGGACTTGGGCGAGCAGCGTTAGCGTCGGGAGAATAGTAATACTACCTGTGGTCAGCTGGCCAGGCTGGGGGCTGCGCAGGAAGACTTGCTCGGGAGTATCGAAGAGTGCGAAGCCAAGGGCAGGAGATAAGTTCTTTGTCCGGCGAAGAAAAATTCAGACGCACTGAGAACGCATGTTATCCAATCAACTTCAGTGCAGATCTGCAGTTGACATCACAGGGGGTGTCGATGATCGTCGTTGAACAGGGAAAGGCCAAGT
>JASFDH010002307.1:0-11325 GCA_036937195.1 Nidularia pulvinata | reverse complement strand
TGGGGGGTGGTTTTGGGTGGTGCTGGGGGAGACGAGGTCGGCGAGGCGGGTGCAGAGGGCGCTGATGGACTCGCCGGCGGAAATGAAGAGCCAGGGGTGGGACGGGTCCTCGCTGGCGCCGTTGCATTGGGCTTTGGTGAGCCTGAGGACCTTGAGGCGTGGGGGGCGGAGCTCGAGGGCGACTTCCTTCGCGGCGCCTCTGGCGACGACGCGGCGGGGGAGCGGAGACGTAGACTCACCGTACCTGCAGCGGAGACAAGGGGTAAGCGCCGCACGAATGGGCGATCGGCACGAGATGGCTAAAAGAGTACACACCAGGACATGAGGCAGGACCAGATTTCGTGCGGCACGAATTCGACGTCAACGCCCTCCGCGAGCGATGGGAGGAGGTTGCCGTATGGATCGAGGAGGTGGGAGTTGTCTACGGGCCCGAGATCGGCCTCGTCGAGGGGGCCCTCCTTGTCGATCTCGCCTGTGCAGGCCTTCTTCCAGCGTTTCCACCAGTCGCGGGAGACGAGGTACCAAGTGTCGCCGACTTCCATCTCGCGGGACTTGCCCTTGTCGACGAAGGAGTACTTCTCTGGGCCGGACATGGCGGGGGGCTGATCGAGGGCGGAGGGGGCGGCGGGGAGGGCGATGGCGGCGGGGATGTCTGACTCGCCCTGGGCGGCCATGTAGGCGTCGATGTCGGCGCTTTGGTCGGAGAGGGAAAGAGTGGAGAGCTGGTCGGTGCGTGGGCTGCGGACGGGGGTGTCTGGTGTGGCGCCCTCGGAGACGGAGCGTTTGACGGAGGAGGAGGAAGTGTCGGACTGCATGGAGACGCTGCGCTGGCGCTTGCGGGACGGTGGGGCGTCGAGTGCAGGGGGCGAAGGGGAGCTGGCGGGGGAGGGAAGGGAGTTCATGGGTGGCACAGAGGGCGACAGTGGCCTCTTCACAGACTTGTAACAAACGAGAGAACAATCGACGACTCGGACGCGTATGTTCTAGCGGTCACTGTCACACCACCCTCGCGCGTCACCGTCACGCCGACGGTCCGGGGGCGCCTTCACCACTCACGACGTCAGGCAGAGAAGCCGGGAATAGCTGCTAATCTATACGACTACTCCATATAACGAGCATGCGACCCCCTTCTCCCCGTCACTCTCACACCCATGTCTGGAAAGCATTTTCTCAACGACCCCGCTACCCTCGTCCTCGACTCGCTCCACGGCCTCTGCGCCCTCAACCCACACTTGGCCCTTGATGCCCACAACACGAGTGCGCCCTCGTCTTTTTTTGCTCTCCTGCCTCTCCTCACCCGATTCTAGCCGTCTATCTCAAAAACCATGACCGCTCCAAGGTCGCGCTCATGTGCGGCGGCGGCTCAGGCCACGAGCCCGCCCACGCCGCCTTCGTCGGTACGTCCACCCTCCCTTGCATCCTTCACCCCGCTCACCGTACCCAGGCGAAGGCATGTTGACCAGTGAGTCCATCTATGACTCTCACACACCCCTCCTCAGCTTCCCACAGGCGCCGTGTGCGGAAATATCTTTGCCTCGCCCAACGCGAGCCAGGTCCGCCGAGGCATCGACTTAATTGACAATGACAAAGGGTGCGTCCCCACGCGCACTTCTTCGAAAGTCAGCTGACCGCCTTCCTTTAGCACGGTTATTATCGTCAAGTAATGACAGTATTGTTGACATACTTCCCGGTGCTGACATTTATGTGAAGGAACTACACTGGTGATGTCCTCAACTTCGGTCTGGCGAAGGAGCAGTACGCGTCCCTCCACCCGGACAGAGCTGCGCAGGTCAAGTTTGTCATCGTCGGCGATGACGTCGCTGTCGGCCGAGCCCAAGGCAAGATCGTCGGCAGAAGGTGAGCCGCACCTCCCCCACACTCTACACAACCGCCTAACCATCCCCCTCAGAGGTTTGGCCGGCACCGTCCTCGTGTACAAGATCGCCGGCGCTCTCGCCCACCGCGGCGGCAGCCTTGACGAAGTATACAACATCGCCCAATGGGTCGCATCTAACGTCGCCACTATCGGCGTCAGTCTCGGGCACACGCACGTACGCACCTCCCACCCTCCTCACCCATCCTTCCCCCCCTCACCTAACCCCAGGTCCCGGGCACCGCCGCCCCCACCGACACCCTCTCCCCCTCCGAGCTCGAAATCGGCCTCGGGATCCACAACGAGCGCGGGCACAGCCGCGTCTCGCCCGTCCCGCCCCTCTCCGCGCTCCTCCCCCAGCTCTTTGACTTCCTTACCTCAACCACTGACCCTGACCGCTCCTTCGTGCCGTTTACGGGAAAGGACAGCGTGGTGCTGCTCGTGAATAACCTTGGGGGGGTGAGCGAACTCGAGCTGGGCGGCGTGGTGCATGCGGCGCGAACGGCGCTGGAGGAGCGTGGGTTTGTAGTCGCGCGTGTGTTGGTGGGGACGTTTATGGTGCGTCCTTCCTTCCATTTTACTTCACCCTTTAGACCCTCACCGGCCCTCTAGACAAGCCTCAATATGCCTGGCTTCTCCATCACCCTCCTACGGCTCCCCTCCTCTTCCGAGCCGACCCCCGCCCCAGGTGCAGACCTCCTTCTCTCCCTCCTCGACGACACGCCCCAAGCCCCGGGGTGGAAGTGGTCCGCCGCCGCCGCACCCCTCCCCGCATCCCTTATAACTCCCCCACAGCAGACAGAATCCTCCCCCGCCGCCACCACCGCCCCCCTCGCCGCACCTGATCCGCGCGCGTTCATCGCGGGCATCACTCGCGCCGCGCACGGGCTCATCACTGCTGAGCCGGAGATCACCCGCATGGACGCCATCGCAGGCGACGGCGATTGCGGGCTTACACTCAAGGTGCGTTCGATGCGGGTATCCACGTCGTGCTATCCTTTGCCATCTATGTACCTCGATCAGAAGTCGCGTTTACTGACACCATTCTTTTATTTTCGTGCTTCTTAAAGGCCGGGGCTGAAGGTATGTACATATGCGTCTGTTTCGTAATGGTCGCATCTGATTGGGCCTATCAATGTTAATTCTGCGTTTGGCAGGTGTGCTCGAAAAGGTCGCGGACGGGTCTATAGACGGAAACGACGTTGTTCGGTCCGTGATCACCGTTGCAGGCATCGCGGAGGTGAAGATGGGCGGAACTAGCGGTGCATTATACTCGTACGTTACCCCCTACTTTCTTCTCCATCTCCATCTCCTTTCCTCTTGCATTCGGGGTGGCAACGTACGTAGATGCGTACACCGTCACTCACTCGTATCGCCGTCTTGCCCCCCCCTGTCCCTTCCATTCCATCACACCAATCACGTCTATGTATGTACTCACCATGATGCACCCACCAGGATCTTCTTCTCCGCACTCGCACAAAGTCTCCAGTCCCCATCCAGCCCCACCCCCACCGCGGCTACCCCAGACGTCTGGGCTTCTGCCCTCGCCTCCGCCCTCGCCAAACTATACACCTACACGCGCGCGCGGCCCCCCTCGCGCACGCTCGTCGACCCCCTTGCCGCGTTTGTCGACGCACTGTCGAAGAACCCCGCACAGCTCGGCGCTGCGGTAAGTGCTGCCGCCGCCGCCGCGGAGGCGACGAAGGACATGGAGGCAAAGGCGGGGCGCAGCGCGTATGTCGAGGGCACGCGCTTGAAGGACGAGCAGGTCCCGGATCCGGGCGCGTGGGGCATCAAGACGATCTTGGAGGGCGTTTCCGCTACCGGTGCGTGAATCCGCACCGAAGCGAGGGCATTTAAATTTTCGATATGAGTGTGACAGATTGGCGAGAGCACCATGTGCTCGCGTCTGGCTGTCTTGTTTGCAATGTGCGGTATGTATTCGAATATGGCCTCGAAGCCTTCAAATGTATGTATATTAAATTCAAACGCTGAGAATCTCTGATGCGCTTCGTGCCAAGTAGGATGTAGGTTTGACGGGGACTCTGTGAGTGAACCTGTCTTGTTCCCCGCATGACTCGATGTTTGATTCACATGAGCCGTTGCCATTCACCGCGAATTCTGCTTCTTTCCGCTGGCATTGGCAGTTTTTTTGAATCTCTGTGCCTGGAGCCTGTATCAATCACGAGTAAGTATCTTCGCCATCACATGGCCAGTGGGTGGGTGCAGTTCATATCTTGGCCGGGGGCATAATGATGACTATCCACCCCCGGACTCCATACTTGTGGGACAAGCATGTATGTATAGGCCATCCGAGTCCCATATGACTATGACAGGGACGATCGGTATGCCGTTACTGCTGTTATGTGCTATTGAATGCTATTGGAAATGATGACCCGAGTTGGCCGGGTTGAGTACATGGGATGTGTCACCGTTTACACAAATTGAAGTGTGAGAAGGTCAGGAGAACGCTCAGAGAAGCTGTATCGAATCATCTATAGCTGACAGTGATTGACAATGGATAGGGATCAAGTAGAATGCAGTATTCCGAAATCATCGATTTCTAGATGCTAATGCAAATAGATAGCTGGAGGATCAAATCAGAAATCCAGTTCCTTGGCAGCCACACAGGAGTAGAAACTCGATAGTCGAGATATGTATTGGAACACAATGCCAGATATTGAAACAGTGTGAGGATACGTTGTAATAAAAACTTAAATGATACATGGTGAGTAGTTGCTGAGAGAGAAAATCGACTACAGTGATATTATTCTGCAGTGAGCGTAAAATGCGTCAAGAGATATCATGGGGTATACAGCAGTTAGAATTTTCCATTAAAAAATTTATGTCAAGCGAAATTCCAAGATCACCGAACCCTATTACTATGAAATGAAAAGGTTGCAGGCTTAAACCTTCTCGTCGTGATGGCTGCTGTCGGCCTTTTCGAGGGGGAAGGAGTTGATCTCCTCGGCCATGAGGCGTCTGCGGTACTCGAGCGACTTGAGAGGAGTGGTGTTCTGGTACATGAGATCGATCTGCTCGAGGGAAAGTCCCTTGGTCTGGAGGAAAAGGAACGGTAAGCATTTTGCGCACTTTTCCTTACGAATGAGATGTCACAGACCTCGGGAATGCAGAAGTACGTGAAGATGATGCAGCAGAAGCAGGTCGAGCCCCAGATGAAGAACACCTTCGACTCGAGACCGGCGGATCCAGGAGCAACGTTGACGAGATAAGGGGCTGATGAGCGGTAATTAGATAAGAGTCAGGAGAGCGGAAATAGACGATCAACGTACTGGCATAGCCGATACCGAAATTCCAGAGCCAGTTCGAAGCAACGGAGAGCGACATAGCCTTGGCGCGGACCTGGAGGGGGAAGATTTCACCGGTGATAACCCAGGCGATGGGACCCCAGGTGGAGGCAAAGAAGGCCTAGAGAAAAAAAAAATACGTAAATCGCTAATTTGACAGATGAGAGGCGGAAGGTAACTTACAATGTAAATGCAGACGAAAGCGATGAGAACCTTCTGGCCGGCAATGTTGTTGACGGAGATGGTAACACCAATGATCGCGACGATGTACTCGCAGATACACATGCCGATAGCACCGACGAGGAGGAGGCGGCGGCGACCGAAACGCTCAACACCCCACATACCGGGCAAAGTCATGAACACGTTGACCACGGAAGTAGCAATGGAGATGAGGAAAGGATCCTTGATGCCAGAATTCTTGAAGAAGGTCGTGCCGTAGTAGAAGATGAAGTTGATACCCGTGAGCTGTTGCCAACTAATTACGACGGAAAGTAAGAAAATGGATCGAGGAGAAGATTATGAAGCTACGCACGCTTGGATGAAGATACCAGTAAGGGTGCGGAGGGCAATTTTGTTATGGGTAAACCTAAAGCAATCCAGGTAGGTGCTCTCGCCGAGGGCCTTCTCAGCGTCGAGGTTGGCACGAATCTCCTCGAGCTCGATTTCAACCTCAGGGTCATTGATACCGGCACCCGTAAGGCGGCTGAGAGACTTGGCAGCATCGGCGTCGCGACCACGCTTGATGAGCCAACGGGGAGACTAAAGAGACAAAACATCAGAATGCGCATTGAGGTGAGAAAGAATTGATACTGACCTCCGGGAGGAGGATCATGCCGGCAGCAAGAATAGTGGCCCATGCGAACTGAATGGCAATGGGGACCTGGTACGAGGAGGCATTGGTGCGGTTCTGGGTGGAGTTGTTGACAACTGAAGCCAACAGGATACCGATGGTGATAGCCCACTGGTAGGTGGACACGACAGCACCACGGATCCATTTAGGTGAGCTGAAGTATCAGGAGAAATTTGGTAAATATTGGTTAGATATCAGAAGAACAGAAAGACATACCACTCGGACTGGTACATGGGGATCAAGCAAGAAACAAGACCGACACCAAGACCAGCGAAGACACGGCCAACGACCTGGCATGTGAAATGAGAACACTAGTTGACGCCCCTAAAAAATAAACGTACGAAGAGGGGGATGGCGGTGGCAGCAGTTTGCATAGCGATACCAATGGCGAAAACCAGGCAAGCAAACACAATACCCCATTTCCTGCCGATGTAATCTATGAAGATGAGGTTAGAATGGGTCATTCCGTAAATTAGAAATAGGAGACGTACCGGCTGCGGGAGCAGCGATAAGAGCACCGAAGAATGTACCAGCCGAGAGGATGGACACGATGAGAGACTCGGTAGAAGATGAGATGGCGTAGCCACTCTTAGCAGTGGCCGATGCGTGTCCGAACTGCCTCAACCAGGGCTCCATCTCCTTAATGCCGCTGATGACACCGGTATCATAACCGAACAAGATACCACCAAAGGCGCTGAACGCTGAGAGGGAAGAAGGAAAAATCAGTATGATAATCAATAGAAAAGGCGAAATATTTATCTCACCTGTCATGAAGACGCCAGCGAGTTTGTTCTAGGAGGAAGAGTTAGGAGTAGCAAAGAATTGTTGCAAGGAAAAGCATACCTTGGGTGCATTGGCACCAAGGCCTTCGCCAACAGCTGCGGGTCCTCCTGGCATTGTCGAGTGTGTACAAGTACTAGTAGGATACGAAGAAGTGGAGGAGTAGAGAACATGACAGGCAGAGGCCCTCCTCTTATACCCCGGACTTGGGCTCGGAAAGAAGAAACCATGTGGAAGTCAAAGAGCAAGATAGATTTGATCGCCGATGCATTTCCATACGAAGTCAAATATATCCCAAATGCGGCTACCGCTTAAAGGCTCGTGCCATGCGACCATCCCCAGATATAGCCTGATGTATCTCCTTCCGATCAAACGCTATATGGACCGTTTGGCCAAGGTTTGGCGTACGTACTCGCCAGTCTGGGACATCACCCACATCGGATTCGACGCGACCACATCAAACACCCTTCAACCCCCTTACAACCACTCTAAAAACTCACAGATGTCGGATACTCCGATTGCTTCCCCTTTTTGTTTTTAGATACTGAAATTTATTACTAGCCACCTTAGTCGAGCAGGTGTAAAATAAACTACTTTCGCGTACGTACAAGTCCCTAACGCAGCCTAAGGCAGGACCTCGTCTTTCAGGTATTTCATGCCAAAATAGGACGCTGTGTAGGCGGCAGAGGTACGCGCCCAAAGCGTGTTGCGCGCTCGCGCGTTCGGGGATAGGGAAATAGGCACTTTCAAATTCTTTGACCAGCGTATCGATCTCTTCGACCAATACCCAGGCAACCCCGGCTATGGGGGGGCATTTGAGGGGAGGGAAAACCCCTAGCCTGTGGAGTCCAGAACAGAATGCGGGGATATGGAGAGAGTTCACCCCAGTCCACGTCTCATCCCCAAGCCACCATCTGCAGGCACCAGCGACAAGGTTTCTTCAAATTTACCCTCCCGGGATATTCGGCTCGGGTCTTCCACACAGTCTACTCAAAATTTAGGAGGTGACTACAGGATCTCCTATTCGGACACAGCTGTTCAGACGCGGATCATGTTTGCCAAGTGAACATTTCTCGGGCAAAACTACATAACAGTAGTTCCCCTCCGTATGTCATTCCAAATAATTTCTGTAACATTTGCCGGATGTCATTCAGCCATATTTTCCTTGATTTGGCAAGAGCTGGGGTGAACTGGGGAAGATCATTAAGACCTGGAGTAATCAGTCCCGTCGCAAAACCCCACGAACCCCATGGGACAAACTGCAGGTCCCATGTTGATAATTTGCAGTGATGCCTGAGTTAATATGTATGACTGTTAAATTACCACATTTAGTACAGTCGATATAGTCTTCTTTTCAGTTGAGAAATCCAGGTGATTCTCCCAGATTGGAATTTCCACGTGCGAAAGACATACGCCGAACACATGGTTCCTTCGCTTTCAGGCGTCCCAAATAACTTTTAACGTGAGCGCTCCCTTTTCAATTTGCACTGACAACAGCTTTTTTCCTGATTCCCCAGTAAATTATAGTTCCTGTGCGCTCGTCTACAGAAGATCGTGGGATCAATGTGAGGCGCTGCAATGAGCATTTCAGTAATATTTTCTTCCGAATCCAGCTGCCAAGGCCTTCAGAGCTGCCATAGGCTGCCAATTACCGTCATGGATGATCAAACAAAATTGAACTTCACCTATCTTTCTTGGCATGAATTACACGCTCGTCTGGGAAGAACATTCTATGCAGAATTATACCACTGACGTCCTCCTCGCTGGGCTTTAAGTTCACAACTTCCATCAGCTGGCCACATGGCAATATGGTTGTAGCTATACTCACCCTAAGGCGGGACACTGGGATGAGACTAAATTCAGACACGCAATAATACCTGGTGTCAGAAGGGCAAGCTCTGCCTGGAACAAGCTAGAGAATTGGATAAGGAGAGACCACAGGAGAGAACTCCGAGATTCGAGACTTCCAGGGCACACTTTTCATGGGCAGAATGGAGTAGTGGGGAATTTAACCGGTAAAAAATATCGACAGAAAGATGACCCCGCCTGATGCCTAAGCTCTGAGCTAATTCTTCGTCGCAGAGATATAGTGAAGCTGAAGCCTGGAGTTCATTACCGGTTTCAAATTCGAGCGCCAATAGAATTTGTGATGTCCCACTCCTTGTTTCACAACGTCACGCTAATAATCAACCCCTGTCTGTAGGAGTGAGCTTTGGAACATAGAGATCAACCGGTAGCCGGTCTCTTTACAGCCGGACAGATTATGTCATGATCAAACCTTGCATGAAAATGAAGGGAATATGTCGGAGGAGGTGGGCAAAATCGTTGTTATTCCATCATACTGAACGTAAAGAAGCTTTGAAAAGTAGTCACATAAATAAGGAACTGCGTTGGACCTCATATAACCAAGACGCGAAGCAATGATCTGTAAACGTACAATGAAAGGAGTCATCCAAAGGTAGTTATGAATTCTGCATGTAGGAGGATAATGATTGAATACACTAACTCGATTGCACTAGTTAGAATAAGATCCCACCTCTGAAAGATAATATAATCTTCAAAGTGGATGTAATATCCGCGCCAGCATCCAAACCAGACAGATGGTCATATATTGTTAAGAAAAAAATAGATGATGGACGCCATTCATAAATGCAAGTAAATATCATCGACGTGGCGAGAGCTGCCAGCACATGGGGTTACAGAAGACCTCGTAGCGAGAGAACTGCCACCGGAAATAACCTCCGTCAAGAATAGACTTTCCCGGTCGATGGAAATCCCATGCTATATCGAGGAAAGAAGCCATGTTATATGTGAAAGAAAGGGCCATGGCCACGTTATATCAAGGCTAGATTAGTGCGCGACAAGGCGAAATCATTGAGCCATGGAAGGCGTCCCTTGGGATGAAATTCTTGGACTAAAATTACCTCCGTCGAACGGTCAGAGCATCCTAAGCAGTGGCTGACAAGCCCTTAGAGCCACGATACACGCAAATCATTTCGCCGAGACCCATATAAGACCGAGAAGTGTAACTGTGAGAGAAAGATGCTGAGACAGGTTGAGCCCCGACATATTGATCAAGTGAGTGATTTCAGACGGGCCGGCGGCACAGCGCAATTCCGTGCCCCGTTCGACAGCACTTAGACCAACACGCGGGGAGACGAAGCACTAAAGTATTTCCGGCTCCGAAATTTTAGGTGTTAAGAGGCCGAGCGAAGCAAAGAAGCTTTGAGATCACTGCAGTAAGGAAAATGAACATTGCACCACCCGATCTGGTCACTGCACGCCGGAGTCGGTCATTTCTAGCAATCTCGTAGCCAGAAGAGAAATATGCCATCCTATTGAATATAAAAATGCGTAAGGGGAGTCCTGTAGAAGTCGAACACCAAAAAGGTGCATCGAATCGCTTCTGACGACATATCCAGGCTAGTAGAGGTCATTGGTGTATCCGCCAGAGCCTGGCAAGAGCGTGAAAAGGGGACATTCATGGCAGGTATAGGAACGAATACTTGAGATTACAAGGAATGGAATGCTCATAGAAGCCACAGAGTAGAGAAGAGTTGAGTGCCAGTGAAGGTGTGAGGCGAGAGCTTGTAACGAAGAGTCTACATTGTGTCTCCGTGACAGAGTAACCGTGTCACGTTACACGTGATCTACGCCTCGGAAAACTTCGCTATGGCCATCCCAGGCGTTGCTTGAAAGCTCCCTGCCTGTTAACTTGCTGCCGCTGGCTCATCTATAGCTTCGTTGGTTCATATACGCACTGCTTATCTTGATCCCAACACTTGTATTTCCTAATCATGGGTCAAACGAGCTCGCGCGTTGATTCTGCTCCGAGCACATCTACTGGGGTATGCCCCGTCCCTCATGATACGCCTAAAACTCCGGCTGCCTGCCCCGTACCTCACGATCCTCCTAATAAGAAGGCTCAATGTCCCATCGATCATGGAGATGTGAATCCTCTCAACCAAATGCCATCACTTGCTCAAGCGCCTTCACCAAACCAAACCACTCAATTGCCTACCGATCGAACCGAGTCATCTATTCCTCGAGACCCATCTGCGAAGTGGGAATACCCCTCTCCGCAGCAGTTCTACAATGCTCTTGTACGGAAGGGCTGGGAGACACCTGAAGAGCATGTTGAAACTATGGTTGAAATTCACAACTTTTTGAACGAGCAAGCATGGGAAGAGGTGAAGAAATGGGAACAGAGACAGCACAAGTGCGTGAATATTGTGTTCGGTATTCGAGGGTAAAACTCATGCGCTAATTTTATCCTTTTAGTGAAGACGATATCCAACTCGCCAGGTTTAAAGGTCGGCCTGGAGAAACCTCGCCAAAGGCTCGATTTTGGATGTTTGCAGGATGGCTTCTTCCATCCCGCTTCAAGTGCGTCTTCCATTGCCTTAACTCCGAAGTCCCATTAGTTAAATCTGGCTCGTAGTTCTGAACCTCCCTTCGATCGCCACGACTGGATTATTCGTCGTCCAAAAACAGGCGAAGAAGTTCGCTATGTG
>JASFDH010002306.1:0-11327 GCA_036937195.1 Nidularia pulvinata | reverse complement strand
GCCTTCCTAACTCGGGTGTAAGAATGCAGGTGTCAAAGAACAATGAGCAGGTAACGAGGTGCTTACCTTTACGTAATCGCGCCATTGTCTCTTCCGGAGGAGCAAATAGCCAGCTCGTATCGTTGAAAACAATGGCGCTTGTGCCGAAACAACACGAGGAAGACTTCCATTCCGACGAAGCAGTTTAACAACGCGTACTAGTCATTTCGCTAAGGCGTTGCACTACGGGCGAAAATAAGGAATGATCAGAAGTGGCTAAGTCTCACGCGTAAGTCCTTGCAGTGACCACCAGCAATTATATACAATAACTGTGCGTGTTTGAGAACATAAAGAATCAATGGGTAAGATATCTTCATCGCAGATGATATAGTGGTGAAAGAGCTATCCCTGAGCACGACTGCCTGTAGAAGCTCGAGTTAACGTGCATTCAAGCCCCGACTCGTGTTAAGCTGTATATCGGAATGCCGGGTAGAACAAGCTAGTGAAAGATAATCAACACGATTCAAGCACCTGCAAAAAATTGTACGGTCGAGATGAGAGGGAACAGTTGCATCCGTGGTTGCGCACCCTTCCATCCCCAATTGTTGTGGCAGACAGAAGGTCTTGCCAAACAAAACCGATTCGGCCAGTGATCGAGAAATTCTGAAAACGGATTTTGACTGAAGCTTGAAGCCATTACATGACCTCAGCATAACCGTTTAACTTGCCTCTCTGCCTACTGCTTTCAGTACCCATGCAAGAAAATGGCGAAGATAATCTCATAGCTCCTGAGCTTGGTGCACTCTCGACTCTAATAGAGCAAAAGTCGGAAACTTTTGCGTGTGGAAACCGAGACATTCAGGCAGCAGCCTTGGATGCAGCCAAATATGTTTTTGATCTCTGTGAGTGCACGCATCCCAACGTTTGTGCTTTGCTGACATTCATGTAGCTGTACAAACGGAATCCATATCTAGGCCACCTATATTAGACCTACTTTCCTCTTTAACACCCTCCGCCGCTCCACAGACCAGGTCGCGCAGCCAAGCAAATGCAACTAAGCATAGCCCGTCGTCACCTCTTGAAATATCATTTCCTCAAACTCCCATAACTTCTCTTTTTGTTGAGGGCATGGATGATGACCAAATATGGGCACAGCTAGACTTACGGACGAAGAGTATTTGCGAGCTGCTGGACTTGGCTTTGGAGGGAGCAACTGGGGAAGATGACGAGGAAGCAAGCGACGAAGACGATGACGACGACGACGAACGTGACGAAAGGCTGAAGAAAGCTTTGGAAGCCTTTGAGAGAGGCGAGGATCCGGATATAGAAGGCCTGGAAATCGACAGCTTCATGGACGACGAGGAGGAAGGTAGCGATGAAGACGACGACGATGAGGGTGAAGGTGAGGGAGAAGGTTCGGAGATGGGAGAGGAGGAAGAAGATTTGGAGGAAGGTGTCATGGGCCTCCACAATGAATCATCGGACGAAGATGACGACGACAACTACGAAGGAGAAGTACCATCCTCTCTGCTGGATGTCATCCAACGACCTACTGCCTCTGGACGGGGTAAATCAAAAGCAAGCTCAGAATTGGACGATGATTTCTTTGATTTGGCATCTTTCAACGCTGAAACAGAGCAAGCAGAGGCGAAGTCAACATCTAGAGGGCACCTCGGCGAGGATGACGACTCGGAAGACGACAATATGTCTGTCGACTTGTTCGCACCCGTTGATGACACTCAACATTTCGATGAAGACGATTTGGAGAATAATCCCGGTGGTAAGGCTGCTTGGTATTAATCCGCCCCTTCAGTCCTAATTTTATTGTTTTGCAGAGGCATTCTATCGCGATTTCTTCGAACCTCCGAAGAAGGTCGTACCAGCCTCGAAATCACGCACCCGTGAGAAGAAGCCGACCAAGCCAAGTAAAGTCCGCTTTCATGAGGAGGTTCGAGTCAAGAAAATAAAAGCTAAGGGGAAAAATCTCCCTCTATCATTTATGGATGAAGAGGAAGGTGACGACGATGAGTCAGAAGATGGGGACGCTATCCCCGGGACAGAGGATATGCAACTCGACGAAGACGGATTTGGTGAACATTCCTCTGATGAGCAGTCCGGTATGGAGAGTGAGGAAGACGAGGCTCCAGAGATAATGCAGAGGCTGAACGACGATTTATTCGCTGAGGATGACGAGGAGCCGTCTGAAGGTTCACTACATTGTTTTTCAGTGTCTATTTCACGGTACTCATTTCTTTTTTTTATAGATTTGACAACGCATGAAAAGCGAATGTCAGCTCTGAGAGAACAGATTGCGGAGCTGGAGGCGGAAAACGTTGCTCCTAAGGAGTGGATGCTGCAGGGCGAGGCAGGATCCAGGACACGGCCCCAAAATTCATTACTCGAGGAGGACTTAGAATTCGAGCGAGTCATGAAGCCGGCTCCAGTAATAACGGAAGAAACGGTGAAAACTCTGGAGGAGCGGATAAAAGCTCGAATCCTCGATAACCAATTTGATGACGTTGTTCGAGTTCGGGCGCTGGAAGATAAACCCTTCCTTCCTTCGCGGTTCTTTGAGCTGCAAGATGCTAAGTCATCACAGTCGCTGGCTCAGATCTACGAGAACGAGTATGTTGCCAGCCAAACAGGCGGTACTATTGATGATCGTGACGGGAAGTTGCAAAAAGAGCATGAGGAAATCGAGCAGCTTTGGGAAAAAATATGTGGGAAATTGGACGCCCTATGCAATGCGCACTTTGTGCCGAAGCAGGTAATGTCTATTTACACATCCCATCTAGTCCTCAACATCTTATTAAACATCTTCCAGCCGAAAGCCACAATTTCTACGATTTCAAATGTGTCCACTGCTACATTGGAGTCAGCACTTCCTACGGCAAAATCGTTATCTACCATGCTGGCTCCAGAAGAAGTGTTTGAGCCCAGCAGCTCTGAACCTCGCGCTCGGAGCGAGCTCACACCTGCCGAGAAACGCGCATTGCGGACGAAGGAGCGTAAAGCCAAGAAGAAGCAGCGTGACACTCTGGACAAGAGCGTCGACAAGTTCGCAAAGGCGAAGAGTATTGGCGGTGTCAAGAAACAGAAGCAGGCAGCTCTTGAGAGTGTCGTGAAGCACGGGAAGGGAGTTACGGTTGTTGGGAAAAAAGGCAAAGACATTTTGGCCAAGAAGGAACGGAAGAGTAGGACATAGTGCTCGTAGCCCGTACTCAGCGGCCACCCTGTCTACACTAGGCCCTACCGCGCGCTGATGGCAATGCGATGTGATTGAGCGCGTCCCCTGTAAGATGTTGCAGATCAATTGATTATTGCAGTGCTCCGTTCTGTCACATGTGACGGTTGCTACTTATTATATAGTAACTAGCTGCTGAATCGGATTCTGACACCCCCACACTTATACTCTACACTCACCAGACATCCACTACAATGCCTCTCTTCAAGAAAAGAGAACAAAATCTAATCCCTCCTGTGTCTGCCCCGACGCCTTCGTCGGCTACTAATAGCACCTCTCCCCGACCCTATCATTCCAATGCCAGCACCTACGTCCCATCTCGAGACGGCGATCCTTACAACAGGCAACCCAACGGGTCCCCGGCATATCCTAGTGTTGAGGACAGCAGTGCTCTACGAGACAGATACAGCAGAAGTAATGGCGTAGGCGACGTCTACTCACGAGGCGGTGCTGAATTGGACAAGGACCGCAATGAGCTCTTTTCTGGTTACAATCCGCAGAAGTCGGGGTCCGGTAGATTCTTCGATGGTCCAGCTGGCCGTGCGGAACCAACACCTGGAGAAGAGAACGATGAAGATGTTGAAGGAATTAAGACACAGACTCGCTTCATCAAGCAGGAGAGTGTCAATTCCACTAGAAATGCTTTACGGATGGCCCGTGAGGCAGAAGACACTGCGAGAAACACGCTTGTGAGGCTGGGCGACCAATCAGGTGAGAACTGCATTACCTTATATATTAGGATTCTTCCTCAATAGCATCCACAGAGAAACTTGCGAACACTGAGCGTCATTTGGACGTTGCGAAAGGCCATTCTACCCGCGCTTTGGATAGGACGGATGAGCTCAAGCAACTTAATCGTTCGATCTTCCGACCTGTTATCACTTTTAATAAAGATGCCAAGCGTGCTGCTCAGGAGGCTAAGCTGCAAGCTCAGTACGAGGAGGAACGCCTAGAAAGGGAGAAGGCTATGATGGACGTGCGCGAGAGTCAGAACCGCATTGGCCGAGCTACGACCTATGGTCGGGGTGAAGATGACGGGGAGGGTATTGGTGGTACTCGCGGCCGCTTTAGGACCGCCTCACAGCTGGAGGATAGAAAGAAACAGCGACAGCGCTTTCAGTTCGAAGCAAACGCTTCAGATGACGAGATTGAAGACGAGTTGGACGATAATTTGGATGAGATCAGCGATATGACGAAGCGTTTGAAGGCGATCGGCATGGCAATGGGCGATGAGCTTCAGAAGCAGAATGACAGGATTGACGGGATCGGCTCGAAGGCTGATGTCCTTGGTGGCCGTCTTGAACTCAACACCTCACGAGTACGGATTTTTATTTGTAGGACTGTAAATGCTACTGACAATCTATCATACTATAGCTCAAGAGAATTTCTTAATCGGCGCAATAACACGGATTTCGGACTTCGTTGGACAACATTCCCTGCAAGTTTTAGTTCTTATTTATATCCAAGTTGTTTCGCCTCCTGTCGACTTCATCGGACGTACTTATGTGGATTATATTTCAATTCCTTGATGATAATATAGATATGCTTCATGGTGCGCATCGTCGTGTCTTGTATGCACATCAGCCTCAAAATAAGGTCTTTGCCGCCGCAATAGTCTATACGTTGACCAGTGACCCATCTCCAGTACATCCCAGTCTTACTATGTCAGACGACTCTCTGCTTATCATGCATGTGCAGTGCATGTGGTACGGAGGACGGCAAGAGGAAGGTATGAACACGTTCACCACGACTAATGTTTGCAACCAAACGTCTTTGAACGACTATATTCCTCTTACCTCAGGCCTCAGGCCCTATCTTACCTTGCTTTACATCTGATTCTGTGTTGAGTCAGGGTTCCAGATGTTGGACGTTGAAAGCTATTTGACCTTGCGTGAAGCTTCAAGAAGGACCGAAGGACCAAGGTCGTACTAACATTCACGGTCACGTTGAAATCATGTGATCATCAATCACATCGACCCTGTGGGGTTTCCCAAGACTTTTTGTTGATCTTCCACTGCCCCCCTCACAACCTACTACGAACATGTCCTCCGAATACGAAAAAAGACGCGAACAAAATGTGGAAAAGGTGTAGCATTTCTTTTGTTGACGTGTTTTTCTTGCCATAACTGAAAGCGCGTTCCTCCGTACACTTGAAGAATCGCAAATTGTTGGAATCACTTGGCCTCGATAAACCATTGTTCGAACCAGCGGAGAAGGCACCCAAGAAGGCACCCAAGAAGAGGAAAATTTCTGAAGATGATGATGACGCTGCTGCGACATCCCAACCTACTCCCAAAGCCCAACGCGTTACTAATTCAGAATCTACCTTGGAAGCTGGACTTCGAAGAAGTTCAAGAAACACTGGGAAAGTCATTGATTATAATGATGGAGTAAAGAAGGGCTCTCCAGTCCCGATATCCTATTCAAGTGGGGTCAAAACATCGGAGAATACGGGACCCATGGGACGAGAGGACGGACCTCGTAGACACGACCCGTAAGTCTCAACGCGTTTCTACGACATGTATATCACTTCACCTCTTCATTAGGAAAACATATGGCCATATTCCTGGCATTGTGGTTGGGACCTGGTGGGAGACAAGGCAGGGGTGTAGCGCTGATGCCATTCACGCGTGCGTCACGCTTGGAGTTGCTTATTTACTGCCACTGAGCACCACTGATTGTTTCTTTTTAGTCCATGGGTCGGAGGCATCTCAGGCGGCCCAAAAGGTGCTTATAGTGTTGCTCTTAGTGGCGGGTACGACGACGATGTCGACCTAGGATATGCTTTGTATGTTTTATCTCCCAATAGACCTGAACAATGGTGCTTATATATATTTTAGTACATATACTGGTTCAGGTCAGAATTTCACGACTCTTTGATAAATATGCACTTATTATCTACCCCAATATAGGAGGACGAGACCTCAAAGGGACTAAGACTGCTCCAAAAAATGTTAGTTATTACAGCGTTCTATTCTGAGAACCCTCTATTTATTATCTTATGTAGCTTCGTACAGCCCCTCAAAGTTCGGACCAGTCCTTCGAGAATAATGTGAGTGCGATTATTCAGCTCTTCGAAAGCTGCTTCATCTGATATGTCGGGGTGATAGTTCAACAAAATGCTTAAGGTTCGTCAAATCTACAAAGATACATCGGTATTGTTTGTGTGGTGTTCCTTAAATCGCACTTTCAGCGATCTTCCGAAACAAAGAAACCTGTCCGGGTAATTCGCGGATACAAGTTGAAATCGAAGTATGCTCCAAGCGAAGGGTAAGCCGAGCTCTTTCATGCCCTACTCCGCATAATTTATTATCCATGTCAGATATCGCTACGATGGTCTTTATACTGTGGAAAAGGTGAGCTAAACTCCATCAAAGGAAACCTTATCCCTCAATTCCCGTCAAGGCTTGGATGGAAAAGGGCCTAAATCCCAAAGGATATCTCGTATGCAAATACGCATTTAAGGTAAGTCACAAGTATTGCTGATGAATTCCAGTTATGTCTAAACTTTTGCCGGCTTAGCGTCTCCCTGGTCAAGCGGCGTTAAGCGTCAGAGGTGATGACGCAGCAATCACTCCGGCGGAAATGGACAGTGATGAAAAGCCAACTTCCGCTTCCGAAGAGCTCGCGGAGTGAAAAGATCATATCTACTGGGAGATTGTGGACCCATAAGGTGGTGCCTTCTCAATATATACCCGTCACATGTCGAAATTGCTTTCTTGCTTTCACCATTGTATAAAGTCTTATCTTTCTAATTCTGCACTGTACTTACCATACAAATACCATGAACGAGGGTAACGTTAATGTCCAATATTAACAGTGGGTGGGGTGCTGTTTATCGAGCGGGTAAGTCCCGTTTATGCTGAAGGACTATTATCAGCTACTAAACTTCTAGTGAGCTATGAAAAGGTTTTACCCCGCGAAATAAAAATAGCCACTACCGCCCTGCACTATTAGAGAACCTCAGTCAAGCCACCCCTATAGACGGTCAATATTCGGTGGGGCAGAACCTCGCGAACTATAGTGAGAAGACCAGGAAGTGAAGTTAATACCATTCAAAGGAATCGTTCGGTGTATCATCGGTCAAAATTTCAGGAGCAAATTAGCCACCGTTGCCTCTCTTTCACTTATTTCTCCCAGCATGACTGCGCGCTTGTTGATATCACGGGAATGTGTATTTGCTCCGGATTGCCCGTGTAACTAAAATTCCAGACATTGCGACGAGGGTAACAAGATACGGTCTGTAGCCGTGAAGAGCATGAGGTCTGAGGCCTCGACTTGTGACCCTTCCATGTGAGTTTAGCTCCTCAAAAACACTGTAAATTAGTATTTCCGCTCAACTCTATTGGGTGTAGATCGCATCCGCGACCAATTCTTCGGCAGATGGTCTGGCAGGACTTTGGAAAAATATTCTCTATGAAGCAGAGGAGTATAAATTCGATAGATGGTGAAGGACCTACGACATCCCATTCTCGAGCCAAAACACAGCCATTGCTATCATGTTTGCTTCTGCAACAGCTCTTGTTTTCTCCATCGGTCTTTTAACCAAGGTCACTGTTGTCAACGCCGTAGCTGGTGTTACCACTTTTAACGACGTAGGTTATTTTGAATTCCAGTTGTATGCATGCAAATTGCTAATGCATCTCCTCAATGCAGTATACCACTCAGTCTGGTGTCGCCTGCTCAGGTAAATTTATCCAGAGTCGTTCAGACTGAGAATTATTTAAGAAAAATCGCGTAGGATTTTCGCCGACCAATTCGCAGGGCACCAATATCTTCGCTGCTGCCATGAGCGATCTCTCGCCCCTCTGGACTGGCTCCCCTTGCTCTGGGACCAAGGACGCAAGCAAATGGTGAGCTCTTCTTCGCTGGTCTTTACGACGAGAAGTAACCTCTGTTTCGATAGTAACGGACACGGAGCTTGCACTAACTGTGCTGGACGTAAGCTTCGAATAATTAGCGTTTGATATTTGACCTTCAGCCTAATGCCTCTGCTAGCTTCTTGCGCCGGAGAAACACAATGCGGCCATGTAAGTGAATAATGCAATATAGCAGCTCGTTAAGCAATTTCATTACAATTGCAACAGTGTTTCCTCGTCAAATGTGAATCCACTTGCTGTCTCCGATGGTCACCCGCACTGAACGAAATTTCCAGGTACCAGTTCTCTCGATGGTGAAACCAGCGGTTCTTGCAGTGGCAACACCATCAAAGTGAAGATTGTTGATGCGTCAGTATCTTACTGGGTTCCTCGTTGATACTGTTGTGTTGATAAGAATGCTTCCAGTTGCCCGGCTACTCATCCGGCGAATTACTGCAAGACTGCAGCGTTCGGTGGTGTATGTATCCTTTCATTAAATTAGATGCCAGTCGTACTAACGTGATCTCCTGTGTTCAGACTGTTCCAGACAGAGAAGCGTGTGAGGCAAGCGGTGTCAATGCCTTTGACATTGCGACAACGGCAAGGGGTACACTGTCATCCTTCGTGAGTACCCTATAGGATCCACTGGTTGTGTGATTTAAATGGGCTGTAAAATTTGCAGAAAGGAAATCTTAACATTGACATCGAAACAACCACATGTTGATCTCTTGCAACAATCTTGCCCCCCGAAACGAAGAGAACAATATTTTGCAGAATCTATATTTACCAATGAACTTTGTATCAATCGATGTACGAATTTGCTTCCGTCTGGAAAATCAAATTGGGATTCAAACGTCTATTTTTGGAGCACGCGGTTCCGCTATGGTCTTCACCAAATTCGAATTCAATTTAGCGTTCTTGCGCTGCCTCTGAATCTCATCAGATCGCAAGTATTTGTAAACTCACCGATTGGGGAGTCTTGAGACTTGAGCAAAGATCACCTCCCACCCCTTGAGCCTTGTTCTGGATCACTGTTTGTTCGCACTTTCGTGGACTTAGAACAGTCCGGAAGGTGATTCTAACAGCCATGATCCAAGGATAAAGCGCAGCTCGCACACACGCGTTTTCCTCAGTGTGTAGCTTTCCCACTTTCCCACTGCGCCACCCTTCCACTCACTTGACAATGCACTCGTTTGCTCCATTCCTGTCTTTTCTCGTTGTCCTCTTTGCTCTAGGTTGCAAGTTGGATTTAGTCTTCGGGCATTCCACCGCTCCAAGTGTTGGCCACTTCCACCACGATGAGGTCGCTCATCGGCGACATGCCCAAGTCGCAGCTTCCCATGTCGGTGACGATTCCACTCTCGAATTGAGGAAGAGAGCGGGCTCTACGACGTTCACTCATTTCGTTCCGAACGTGTAAGGGAATTAAAAATCAAATACTCCAGACTGCTGAGATAGTAGGTTTTAGAGGTGCCTGCGGTGGAGTTAATACGGAGAGTGATTTCGTGAGTTGCTTATGTGATGAATTTCCTGTGTAAAATGCTCAAATAGTCTTGTTATTCAGATAGTTGCTTTAAACATACCTGTAAGGTTCCTGCTTTCCTCACAATTGTTGAGTTAATTTGTTCATCTAAGCAATGGGATGCCGGTGCGCATTGCTTCCAAACCATTATCCTGACATATAAAGGCAAGAGCACCCAAGCTCAGATCGTCGACAGCGTGAGTCTCCCTATTCTGAGAAGTGACTGCGCAGACCTTATACCCGATCACTAGTGCCAGAACTGTGGATGGAATAACCTTGACTTGAGCACTGGGCTGTTCGCGTTCTTTGAGGATCCGCAGGCCGGGGTGATCCAAGGAGAGTGGTCTTTTGAGAGCGGAGAGCCGGCAGTAAAACCCAGCCCAACCTCCACGTCGATCAAGGGTACTACCACCAGTATCAGCAGCACGAAGAAAGCAACAATTCTGCCTAGTATCGCGAGCAAAGTTTCTTCCTCTACGTCCCACTCCGTCGTTGCATCGAGCACCATCGTATCGAACACCGTGACATCCGCAACTGCAACAGCGGCGGCCACAATAGAACCTGGGTTCCTAGATCAAGTCAACAGCTTGGCATTCAATCTCGGAGAGATTATCATCAAAGCTCAAGCGGCGTTCGCGAGAGGTTAACCTGGTTCCATCTATCTTGCTGTGAAGATTTTTCATAGTGGATCATGTCTCGGTTCCATCGAGTACAAAATACATGAGCGAAATCCGTCCCGTCCATGTGAGGAAGTGTATGTACGAGTACAGTGATGATGATGTGTGTATATGCCTTGCGAATGATACAATGTTGAGTAACTGCAAAACACCTGAGAAGAAAAATAGAAAAAGGATACATGTGGATCGGGTATGGGCTACTACGATGATTCGACAAGCGCCACGCGGACGATGTTGAGGAACACTGAACTATCATCTTCGCTTGCTGCAGGCCTTTGTCTGCCTGCCTTCCAGAGGCGATAGAGGCCCTTGATGCCGTCCTTCAGCGCCCGAGTGGATTCCTCCTCGTGGGGTAACACGGGCGCTTCTTCCCCTTCTGATTGATACTTCTCTGCATCCACGACGACGAATTCTGGGCTTGGCGAGGCTGACACTTCTTTGACAATAGAAGTGGGGACAGGGTCTCGGGTCGGAGAGCCGCTGGCTGACATAGTGGATGAGGACGACTGTTCCTCGTCGAGAAGGGGGGAGTCAGGGCGAGCGGAGATAGCTGCGAGCCGGCGGGAGAGGTTGCGGGGGGATGGAGGTTGAAGTGGGTTATAGAGCTCGGCGTGGGGAATATCGAGCCGGAGGTCTCCGGAGGAGATTATGATACGCTCGGTCGGACCAGCGTCTTGGGTATGATAGGGGTCTGCTTGGGCAAGTTTGGGTTTCTGGGGAAGTGGAGAAGGAAGGGTGGAGTCTCCAGAGCCTGCCGGACGAAAGGTGAGGGGGATATAAGATATACAGAAGAGGCTGAGCGCACCTTGCACTGAGGCATATTGTGCCCAGTAAGCATCTTCGGAGTCACCTTGGGTATGTTTGGCAGAAGAAGGAGGAGCGTCTGGATCATCGTCGCCCTGGCCGTAGGCATCCCAGTATGAAACATCGTCGACGTCATTATCTTCGGGAGCATCTCTGGGGATCATCGTCAAGCCCTGCTCCTGGAGGAAGTCATCCTCAGAGTGGAAGATGTGGAGGGCGTTGTCGAGGGAGGGATGTGTGTT
>JASFDH010002305.1:0-11330 GCA_036937195.1 Nidularia pulvinata | reverse complement strand
TCGGATTCGACTGCACGAACACAGTGAGCACCGGCAGGCTGGCGCGCATCACCAGCGTGTGCAACGACCGCGAGAAGCCCGTGGGCATGATGGACGCGAACAACCCGCGGACGGAGTCGGTGGAGGCACACAGGTCCATCGTGGCGTTGACCTCCAAAGTGTGGAGGTTAACCATGAGCGATAGCGCGACGCGGAGCTTTGCTCGCAGCGCCGCGTATTTCCTGTCTGAGGACGAAGGCTTCAGCGGTTCGCCGCAGAACGATTTGGCGGGGAAATGCACAGCTCCCAGAATCGCAGCACCGAGTGCGATGAGCCGGTTGGGGCACTTGTGGGGCGGCCAGTGCTCGCCTACTGGTCTTACAGGCGACAGGTTTAGTGTGACAGAACGAACACGTTCTGCGGTGGCCGGACCGCTGGAAGCAAAGTCAACGTCGAGGGTGATTCATGAGCGTGGTGCTAACTCACGCCAGCTGTACAATAACATTTCGCGAGGTCCGTTTCGGCGCGAACTTGTAAAAGAAGTGTATCTTGTGGTGATTTGCGTCGCTGATCCCTATTGCGCTATAGCGGAGGTTCGACGCTAGGTCCAGGAAGAAGCTGTTCACCTTGAACAGGGAGAGCAGGATGTCGGAGTCTGGGAGAAAGGATGCAATATGGTGCCAGATTTCTGGTGGGAGAGTCGGAATGGCCATAATCATAGACGCGCTATTGACACTATGGTCTGAGATAAGTAATCAAGTAGCCGTTATTCGAGGCCTTGATCGAGATGATGCGCAACAAATCGGAAGCAGACAGAACACTGATCCATTTCAAATCGATACCATGACGATACTCAACATTCTTACATACTTTACTCACTCCTCAGTTCTCCTTCAACAAATCATCAGGGTTTTCCTATGTTCTAAACTTTTGTTAATTGTCGACGTTTGTTGACAAACCTTGAAAACTTGCACAAATGTTACGGATTTTTGCTGTTTTCGAAAATTGTTGAAGTCGGTGAGGACAAACCATCCTCCCCTAAAATGTTGCAATATTTTACGCAATATCTTATAATCTAACGGATTAGATGGACGACAATCCTTGTGGTTAAATCAGATGCAATTCGTTCAATTTTGACAATATTTTGCATCTTTCTCACAATGCGGTTGCAGGCCAGACCCTCCAATGAACCATTGGATGCTGTGTATTAGAAGATGTCTATGCAAAAAGAACAAACTATATCAGGAAGAAAAATTTAAGTGTGGTAATTGACAGCAAAAAAAAAATAGAATGAAGAAATGTCCGTAGTTAGTATTAGATGGAAAGCATTTATTCTTCCATTACGTCAAATCGAAGCAAAACAGGTACACTGCTCCCGCCACGTCGGTGCTCGTCCGCATTCATATCAACACTACACCAAAAAGAGTAGTTATTCAATGGTATTGGGAGCAAATCAACCAAGAGAATCTTGCTAGAGTTCTAAGAGGCTGACTGTCCAGAATGATTGATGTTTAGAGCAGCCGAATTCCAAAGCAAACAAAGCAATGTCGAAATAATCAGGCTTCCGCCAATAATTCTGCTAATCGAGACACAATCTCCTCAATATATTAGAAGTCCAAGAACCAGAACTCGCAGCCCAATACTCTCCTGTTGTGTTCTCACAGGGTCTACCTAGCTGTGTAAATGGAATGCGCACAGGAGCTCAATTCCAAGTTCAGCACGACTGAATTAATTCAACTAATCAATTAGGGATGGCTGAGGTAGGTGCCATGCATCCAGCCCTGCTAGTAGGTGTACGGGAGACTGGTGGAGCCTGGGAGAAAGATCACATTTTGAAACGACCAGAACGTGGAAGTAACTTGAGTGTCGGTGCTGAAGATACATCACTACCTAGCCCAATCCAAGCCCAATTATCATGTGCACTCGCACTAGCCATACAGCAAGCGTGCGTGGGACATATCCCAGCACAACCTTGTGGACGAAGACCATCGAAGGCGGGGCCGTGCGACTCCCCGAAGGACGAATGAATGAAAGTTTGCTACTGTCCCCTTTCTACTGCGAGTCCAGCAAAAGGACCTATTCAGGAGAGAGTGGTCAATGAGCGTATCTACCACGAACTCAATTTCACGACCAAAATATAGTTAACAATGAATCATTTCTATTCACGTCTTTTAGATCTTTACCTAGCCATCTCTTCACGGACAGGATCCTATCGGTTATGGTGGCAATGTGGAGATCCCGAGGACACCTGTCTGATTTTATCCAAACACCAATGTCATGGAGCTTCCAATCAAAGTACAGGCGCCTTTCCATGTCTTTCCGGAATATCTTCCCTGAGTTCTCGAACTAAGGATGTGTGCGTAAGTCCTTTTGTTTCGAAGAGGGAATTGAATAAAACTAATTAGCCGATGCTTACCTGAAGATCCCCAGCATCAATGAAACGTAATCGCAGACATCGCAGAAACGGCATCTTCGATGCCAGCTCATCGAAGACAGTGGCACTAAGGTGCGAAGTTTGAATATCCAGAAACTTCAATTTCGTGCAAAACTCAGAGCATCAAGAAGAGCCGTAAACTCGCCACGTCCTAGTGGATTTTGAGGCAATGAGATACTTTCCAAGCATGCTCTAGAACGCAGAATCATCTCTATCACCACTCGGAACCCCAATGGACCGCAGATCGGGGAGATGTCAATACGTTTAAGCCCCCAAAAGATATGTTCCTGCAATAAGCATTGGAACCACCCATCCAGCAACCGGTTCTCATCGTTGGTAAACCCCAGCGTGGGATTTGGGGTACGTAAGAGACACAGTGTTAGGTCTTCCAGAGTACCAGCTGTGCTTGACAGAAATCGAGCAAGGCCCAGGGGCTGCGCTATCAAGAGATTGTTAGCGAACACAGATATAATCTTGAGACGCTGGAGGCGAGGGAATGGCCTAAGGCGGAGGAAGAGCAGCGATAGATCTAGCGCTTCTCTTTCAAAGCCTGAGGTAATGTAGGCTCGCTGCGATAAGATCGTGAGGTCGAGGAGACGTGGCCTTAGGCTGGCAAGGAAAGGCACGACGTCGCGAGCGAGTTGCACGTTGTCCGATATTGGGTCGACAGCGCGTTGATACTGATTGTTATCAAATTTGATATGCAGTACCTCGAGAGCACCGAACTTGGGGCGACATCCCACGAACCAGGTGAACGTAGGCAAGCTGGCGCATATCTCTAGCCTACGCAAGGACCTCGAGAAGTCTGTAACCACAACTGAAGTAAACAGCCGGCGGACAGAAGCAGTGCAGTCTCTGAAATCGAGATCCCGCGTGACGACAACTTCGAGTTCCTGCAGGTTGATCATCTGCGCGAGAGCTAATCGGAGCTTTGCTAGCAGTGCGGCGTACTTCCTGTCTGACGGGAGAAGGGCGCAGTGGTTTGCCGCAGAACGATTCGGCGGGGAAGTGAATAGCTCCCAGAAACGCAACACCAAGCCCCAGAAGGCGATTGGGATGCCTATGGCGGCGGGGCATCAGCTCATCCACTAAACGTGCAGGCGACAGGTTTAGCTTGAGAGAATGAATACGTTTCGCAACAGCCGGATCGCTGGAAGTGACAAAGTCCACTTTGGAGACGATTCACCAGCTCTAATTGAATCATCGTGTTCACTCACACTAATCGTGAAATAAGAGTGCGCGAAACATACTCCAGCGTAACCATGTGGAAGAAGACCATACTGTGTAGGTTGGTAGGTTTGATAGTGACCTCCCTATAACGCAAGTTCATGGCTACGTCCAAAAATAAGCTGTTCACGCTGTACAGCGACAGAAGAGCGTTCTCTGGGATGAAAGATGCGATATGTTGCCAGATTTCGGGTGGGAGAGTGGCCATTACAGATGATGTCAACACCGAAGTCTGAGATAATCAAGTGGTTATTATTCGAAGTCTTGAACGAGATGACAAGAAATCGCAACCAGATAGAGACTCAGAAACGAGATCGGAAGCAGCGAGCTGCAGCCTTTACAGGGAGTGAGTGGGAGAGATTCTGGAACATGTCGCGGGCGTCTTCCTAAGCGCGTAATCAATGTTTGGTGGCAGCGTCCGTATTCAACTGTCTCCTAACTGGACCACACTAAGTCGAGTGTCGATAACTGCAGCCGAATACTTTCAATCTCTAGTCTCATCACAAGTTATTATACATGAATGCGGAAAATATATGAGGCTGAGACCATAATGAGCCCAACTTCGACGATAGTTATAGATATTATATCGTTGGAGTTTCCTTCCGCATCACACATTCGAATTGAATATCAAAGGATCCTGAGCACCACCATCTACTTACATGCGCTCCAGAGGAACCAGAGACAGCAAAGTCATAGCGCTCGCTAGCACATTTTTTGCGCACGTAAACAGAAGCAGGCGAGCCTGCGCGAGCTCTTCCTCCTGGTCTTTGATAATGAGCGTCTCCCACCCGGAACTGACCACGCGGGCTAGCCTATAAGCGAGCAATAAATCAGCAAACAAGCCATCCCAATGAGCTAGATCATACTCACCTGAAGCAGTACGTCACCACGGTGCTAGGCTCGCAGTTCCCCGCCGCTGTAAGCACGACGTCGGGGTATCGCGCAAGGACCATGACTATGACGTGTGCGGCACGTTCTGTGAGGAGGGAAGTGTCGATTTGCGCGGGATCTGAGCGGAGGATAAGAGAGGGTGCGAGTTTGCGGGCAACGGAGCAGAGCCGCGCGTGCTGGTATTGCAGGTATGCGCCGGTGTCGCCTTCGAAGGAGGTCATGCGCTTCCAGTCGAAGTCGTAGGATATGACTCTATATTAAGGTATTCAGCATGTTGCTACAGGAGAAAGGAAGGTATGACAGGTGTACATACCGCTTCGCCGCCATATCCTGTATCTTCACACACGTAATCCCCACCTCATCCGCCGTCCTCGCCGGATCCTCCAAATGCTTCACCTTCTCCTCGTTCCGCCCCATCTGCTCCAGCATCACCTCCCTTGCTGCATCCAAAATTTCATCCAGGAACTTCACCTCCCCGGCACGCGTGCTCATGCCGTTGACACGCCCGAACGAGATATGCGCAAGCTTGCCCGCGGCGGGGAAGCCAATGAGGGTGAGAATCTTGAAGAACTGCGCGACGTGCAGATCTTGCTGGTCCCCGACGACGTAGATCATCTTGTCGAAGGCGTATTGGGTGTGACGCTGGAAGGCGCCGGCAATATCGCGCACCATGTAGATCGTTGTGCCGTCTGGAAAGGGTTAGAAGTAGCGTTGGAGATAAATGAGAAAGCATACCTGGTTTCTGGACGACAGGTTTTCCTAGTTTCCATTCATTGAGATCGACGGCGAGTGCTAGAGGTCCTTCGGCAGCCCTAGAGGCACCAGCATCTTCGACTTTCGGCGCAGGGTTGTTTTTCGCCTTCTTTTCTGATGAGTATTTGCCACTCTTCTTATAATCTTTGTTCGAAAGACTTTCTTCCAGCTTCTTCTCCACCAACATCCCCTTCTCTTGAAGCATGCCCATGACCTCCCGGATCTCTTCAGGCTTAACCAGGGATTCTCCGGCGTATACGTCGAAATGGACGTTCAATCGACGGTAAACGGCTTCATATGACTTGATAGAGAGATCGCGGAAGCGTTTCCAAAGCGCAATTGTAGAAGGATCGCCTGGAAAGGGCGGATTAAATGCCGGTTGTGGATGGTAGACGCGTTATCCTACCTGCTTCCATTAACCGAAAGACCTCTTTAGCCTTCTCGTTTGTTGCACTTGGATTTCCCTCCGCTTGGATATCTTTGTTGACACGAACATATACGTCAAAGAGATGCATGATTGCGTTTTCTGCTAGCTGCTTCTCAGAACCATATCGCTCGAAGCCTACAGCCAGAAGACCTGATAAGTAACCATTGTCACGTCAGCGAGTTCATTGGATAGCAGATCGGGTTTACATACCAAACTGTTTTCCCCAATCACCCAAACTGGCAGCATCGGTGAGCCGACATAATCCAAGACGCGGCAGCAAAGCTTACTAGTTCATACGAATAACATGGGCACCACATGCTTCATAGACATTTGACACGAATGCACCTATGATGGTGCTTCGCAAGTGGCCGGCGTGGAAAGGTTTTGCGATATTGGGGCTACTGAATTCGACGATGATCTTCTGGCTTGAGAGGTTGAGGTTGGTGCCGTACGTTCCATAGGGGCGGTTAGGTGTAGGCTGAGATAGTGCGTAGACTTGCCCGAGAACTAGGTGGTTCAGAGTCTTTTTGTTCATGGTATAGTGGAGGAACACGCCATCGGCACGAATTTCCTCGACGTATTCATCTTGAATAAACTAAAGAAATGCACCTGGGTTCATGGTCTGGTGTAAATACTTTCGTGAAGAAGATGGCTCACCTCGTTGATTGCTTTCACGGCGAGCTCCTGCGGCTTGGCCTTCAGTCTGAATCGAGGAACAGCCACCGTGAAGTCCACTTCTTTCTTGCCGATATCCACGCCTTCGTAACACGTTAACGTAGAGATCCCCAGCGAACAAGATAGTTGACGAGCAATAGCAAACCGGAATTTATCCAGAACACATCGAGCAGGATCTGCCCCAGCTATTTGTGAGATTTCAGGCATCTCTGAAGCGTCAAACATAGTAGGTGTAGATGCTATAGATTTGTAACGACTCGGGTGTAGGGCAGGGTATGGTGAGGAAGATATAGCCTAGTATTGAAGTCCAGACATGTCTTGGGGTCATTTTAAGCCTGCCTCGCATAGTGACTCGATCTGTAAGGGTAGGTGACTCATGTATAGTTCAACGCTGTGATTGGGCTGTGACGGTGATTGCGAAAGTTTAGGGAGTTTGTGGGGGAGGTTGTTTGGTTTTGATGTACAACAGCTTCCGGCAAGTGAGAAGTTTCCACCACAACGATGTTCTTTCAATGTCCCATTGTTTTCCCCCCACTTTTTGACACGTAAATCGCGTTGAAAAGTCATATTACATGGTTTCCAAACATCTTTCTATCAAATTTACGGACGAATGCTGGTTCTTCAAATCTTCAAGTTTCCTTCAACTTGCCTTCAACCATTCGAATATCAAACAGGAATAACCTCGAGCTGATGCTTTCGGATCCAAATCAATGGACCTCGTATGGATTTCCCATGGACATCTGAGAAGTAGCTGAATACGGTCTGCGTGGATGGACAAAATGAATGACGATCGTGATCGAGGAAAGACTTCGTTGGCTATAATTAGCACAGACTAGAGGTCAAGTTTTTGTTCAAACACTACCTTTCTTCCTTACACCTTCATTCAAAGACCGTACACCACCCAATCTGAAGTCTTATTCCATCGAACCTGCTGCCACGACCATCTTCTGCTCTTGCACGCCGTATGTCTTCCCGCGATCCCTCTCCTGAAGCAGAGATAGAAGTGGCAGCCACCGCACTGGAGATGGTATGTACTATAACTCTTTTCCCTTCCTTCCAAGGCTTATATAGGTACTTGTAGGCGACACCGATTGCCATGGCTTGCACTGTATCGATTCTGCCATCGTCACACATACCATCGACATTCTCTCAGGCTTTCCACCTCCAAGAGCAACAATATCCAGAACGAGCCTCTCCCTGATCCATTCTCTTCAGCTCCGTGGCCCAAGCAATTATCGTCTAGGCCCTTGCCCTCTACAACCTTTCCCCAATCTCCATCATATCCCACTCTAGCAACTGGATGCAGCCCTACAACTCCTAATCGACGTCGCCAGCTCAACAATACCAAGTTAGCTTCTCCTCCCAGCCCCCAACCAGTCCTTCAAATTTTTCCTTGGGCCTTTCAAAGCATATTTCATCCAAAGTCGCCCCGCTTAGAATAGCCTCCTAGTTCGTCTCTGAAGATGGGAGTCTCTCCAGCAATCCATCTTTCGAACATACTTCTCTTGCTCCAGTACCTGGTCCCCAATCACCCCTGGTCTTTGAGTGCGAGACTTTCTTTTGTATTCTTGTCTGGGAAACGCTGCAGGACGTGCTATTTTTCTGGCTCGACATGTGGGTGTACCAGACGCTGACAGGTTTCTTGCCGTCAAGATCATGAAGAAAGACAACAACATGACTGGAATGCATCAAATTCTACAAGAGAGCGACCTACTTGAGCGCTGTCGGAGATGTCTATTTATCGTGCAGTTCGAACAGTTCTTTCAGGACTCATTGCATTTCTACCTTGTAGCAGTAAGTTCAGGCTGTTGGTCTTTCCTACAATGATCAACGTGCTGATGAACTGATAAACAGGAATATCATCAGGGCGGGGACCTTCATCAGTTGGTCACTCGTGTTGGGCCACTGGGAAGATATATTACTCAGTTTTATGCTACCGAGATGGTGTGTTTTCCTTCTCTTCATATGTTGATATGTCGATAATATTTATTGCTTTGTGCCGTTCTCAGTTTCTTGGAATTAATTTCTACACTACCAGAAAATCATCCACAGAGATATCAAACCTGAAAATGTGCTCATCAAGGACACTAAACATATCTGCATTGCCAATCTGGGGCTGGTGGAAAATGTGTCGAGTAGTGAACTCTTCGATTTCTAGGGGAATCCTCAAATCGCCGGATTTATGGGGACAGCTGAATATGCATGTCCCGAGATGCACTCTAATACTCTTTACAGCTACGGCGCTGACCGGTGGAGTTACGGTATCACTGTGTATTTCCTAGTTCAAGCCTGCGTATGACATTTTTCTCAATCCATCTTATACATTGCAGACTTTTATTTTTAATCTTTCAAGGAACCTTGGTTCGATCGAGATTGTAACTTGCACAGAATATCTAGAAAAGTCATCAACGATCCGTTAAGATATCGGAAAACAGACAACCTTGGACAAGCTACACAGGATTTTTTGGACGCTGTACGTGCTGTCTCAGTTTTGAACACGAGACCTTATACCTAAATTTCCACCCTTTCTCGTACATAGCTGTTACAGAAATTCTGAAGTGCTTGTTTGGTCGGGTTGGCGATACCGAAGCACAAGTTCTTCGAAAACATGTAAGCGTGCAGCCAAGTATTCGTGTTTCTTTACATCCTCAAATTCCTCATGCCATAGGAACTTTCCTGAGTTATCCGTCGGAAGAGCTCCCCGTAAGTCTTGTAGAGTAGCTTTCCACAACAAATATTAATCCACCGTCACCATTGCAGCCCCCCTTTTGAGGTAGAGTAGGGTGACATTCCTCGCCGACAGGAGCCTCTGCAAATGTTGGGATACTCATCTCCGAGACGATCCTTTCAGCTTTTCACGAATTTCGTCTACTGCTGCTCTTCGTTCGCCACAGCTCCTATCATTTTTTAGGCTAAATGGCATGATATGCTCTTCTGCCCTGGGTTCATAATTCCTACTATCGTCGATCTGTTTATTGTGAAGAACTCCCCGTCTGCCATGAGCATCATCTCCTTAACCGATATTTTATTATTTAAGTCTTTTTTCGTGATTCTCTTTGGCTCTCGGCAAATTCGTTCGGCTGGCTATTTTTGTGTTCTCCGTCATCACCATTCTGCGTCGTTTTTTGTACTCAATATTTATGGGGTTCCAATGTATCAGTCAACTGAGGTTTGAAGATAAGCATTCGAAGAGAAAGTACTAGTGTATGCGCTTACAAATTGTGACCTGGCGCATTTAATACATAGAAATTTACAATGGGTTACAGCGAATTATAGAGCAAAATTTTGAATATGAAATCATATGTATAAAATTGAAGGTGAGTCGGACTGCGATGAGGAGAATGTTTGGCTTTGATGTACAGTGGCTTATATTTTGCTTACATAAGCGTATCACTACTTTTGGAAACGTGTGTGCCGTGACGGCCGTTGTCCTTATAACCTCCTTCTAAACAGTTCATAACGCGCGAATCGGGCTGAAAGTCTTCCTACTGATTCTTGTGCGCATATTCGAAGCAAATTTCCTCTAAAATGAATTCTCTGTTTTGGTTCGAAGCTCAACGTTCAACATTCAAATTGCCCCCAATTTGCCGTCAAGTTTTCGTGGGTTCAACTTAGGAGAGCAATTTGGATTTTTGCGAAAGGTCCAAAAGGGTAATAGAACGAAAGGCGATCACGATCGAGTGGCAAGAAACAGGTAGGTTCTTCGGATATAATTGGTAGGAGGTTTCGTTCAAGTCTTGCCTACACTCGATCATCGGGTACACCGCCGATCTCAGAACCACTACTTTGCCCTTATACCACTATTCACATCCACATTCAGTGTATTCGCATTTGTTCACGCGCCTATGTCCTCCTCAAACCCACTTGTAGAGCAAGTCGAGGTGGCAGCCGCCGTATCAGGCGTAGTAAGTTCCAACCCTCAATTCACCTTTTATCAAGCTTACATAGGCATTTATAGGAGATATCCGTGTTCCTTCAATCGCTCAGCCCTTCGATCTCTACACCTACATTATGGCCATCGGGGTGTCGGTCTGCACCGACTTTCTCCTATTCCGCCCCATGGGGCAATACAGTGCCTGCAAGCTCCCTTCACCAAAGTCAGCCTCCAAGCCCGTCAGCTGCAAATACTGGGGCCACCCAATCTTCTTCGCCCTTTTGTCCTATCCCTGCCACCCAGAGTCGCAGAGTACCCGTTTGGGTCCGAGTGCGAGATCTTGTGCTGTGCTACTGTCTGACAAAAGGCTTGCAAGGATGTGTGTATCTCGCTACTCGGCCGGGGGCATCAGAAGATAAGTTTCTTGCTGTCAAAGTCATAAAGAAGGACGCAGTTTGTGAGAATTCCCTCCCATTTATTCTTCATGAAAGTCGTCTGCTGAGGGTGATTCCGCCCCATCCATTTATCCTCCAACTCGACGAGGCTTTTCATGATTCGCTCAGTTTTTACCTCGTATCCGTAAGCGCTTAACTTTTCCACTATTGTTCACAGAGCTGATCGTTGAGCTAACAGGACTTCCATTGCGGTGGAGATCTTCATGAGCTGATTACTCAGTGCGGAGCAATGAGCAGAACGGAAGCTAGATTCTATGCTGCCGAAATGGTATGTTTCAATTCTCTTTACTTTGACGAGTTGTTTGAAGTATCTAACGTTTACAGCTTCTCGGCATTCGATACTTACATGAAAACTACATCCTGCATAGGGATATAAAGCCTGCGAACATTCTGATCAAGGGCAATGGAAATATTTGTATTGCCGATTTTGGGTTGTCACTGAATTTATTGACTCAAGGAACCATGGATGTCAATGGGAATCTTGTCACTAGAGGATATGCGGGAACTTTGGAATACACGTGTCCCGAGATGCACTATAACCTTAACTATGGCTTCGGCGCTGATTGGTGGGGCTATGGTGTCACTGTATATTGGCTGCTTCAAGCCCGTGTAGGT
>JASFDH010002304.1:0-11333 GCA_036937195.1 Nidularia pulvinata | reverse complement strand
ATTATTGCTAAACATCTTTCCGCAGATGGGCACTATCTCAATCTTCCTGTCATTGAGGCTGATGGACGCCTGGTGGCCATTGTTGATGTGCTCAAGCTCACCTACGCGACTCTGGAGCAGGTATGTATGTTTATTGCCATTATATTCATTGTTATTAACCCCATCATCAGATGAACGCCATGGTCGGCGGTGAGAACGTATCCAACGAGACTGAAGGTGGGCCCATGTGGGGTCGCTTCTTCGACTCCATCGGCCACGACGAAGATGGCTCTGTCCTGTCTGGATCGCGCGCCACTCCCGATATCCGCTCCCTCGCCGTAGACCATCTCCACCTGCAGCAGTCCCCTATGTCTGAAGTCCACCCGAATGACTCCGCCTCCGTCATGGATGACGACGCCGGCTCCGTCCTCGAAGGCTACGCGCGCACCAAAGGGCTCGCCGTCCCCGCCGGCTCCGTCATCCCCGTCGACGACGGCACCTATGTCTTCAAATTCCGCACTCCCAGTGGGCGCACGCACCGCTTCCAGGCTCGCCACGACGATATCGAGCACCTGCGCGAGATCGTTGCTGGAAAGCTCGCGACGGACCCCTTCTTCACGGAGTACATCGCGAGCGACGACCTCTCCGTCCGCCCGGATCCTATTGACTTCCACCTCTCGTACACGGACGCAGATGGAGACAGCGTACTGATCACGTCTGACCACGATGTTACCGACGCAGTGAAAATCGCACGGCAGGCGGGCACGGACCGCGTCGTGCTGTTCGTACAAGGCGGAAAAGGGTGGGCCGAGGCCGGCGCAGACAAGAGTGAGGCGAAGGCAGCGGAGGTGGCTGCTGTCGCGCAGCAGGTCGAGAAGGAGGTCGAGAAGGCGGAGAGCGTCCTCCCTGAACCAGTTCCAGCGTACACTCCTCCTGCTCCTGTGCCCCACGTGCACAATCACAATCATGCCGGCCACGCCCCGGACGATGTGATGGGCATCCCGAAAGACCTTCTGCTCCCTGCGAGCATTGGAGCCTTGGCGGTGGTTATTATTGGGGTATTTACCATCTCCAGGTTGAGTTCATCCTCCCAGTTCTAGCTGCCATCCACTCGTTTTTTTGCGTCTTAGCGCGCCAGGGTTCTTCGACTGCCTTGTCAATATTCCTTGAAGCTATTGAAAAATTATGACTAACATTCAACCGTACTAAACACATTCACATTTTACGACCCATTTTGACGAACCTTCAAGTAGACTTTAGTTTAATCTGATCTGTTCAGTTACCTACGATATATGTATATTCGTGCGTGGGGATACCAATTCATTGGACTTTTTGCACATTTGCAATGCTGTGAACAATAACAATGTCGATCACTCCGGGACGCGGTTCGGATGCCGCGAACCGACTCTGCTGGATGATTACCGGCTCACGTGGCTACTAGAACCGTTTGCACTTCCCCACCGTCGCGTTCAGCACCGGCGGCACTGCTGCCACCATTGGCTGCTCTCAGTAGCCAACAACGAGCACACGCCGTGCTCGACCATCTTAACCGTCGTCTGGTCCGGCACAGATGCCCAAGTCTGAGCGAGATGAAACTCTCTCCGCCCTGGTAAGTTCAGCGGCTTAACACCATTTCACCAGGGCTGACAATGTCTGCTCTTTCCTCGCAGACATCGCGGATATTCTCTGCGATGCTAGATGACCTTGTGTTGGATGCTACCCTGCAATCCCACCACGAAGTAGCCCGGAGCAAGGCAGTGTGTCGGGTGTGTAATACGCGGTAAGTGCTCCATGGCCACTTGCTGAGACTCGGGATACACTCTTATGGACCTCGTGTACTTACAGGTGTGGTTCAGGTATGGGCGTTTCGACCTTAATTCTCTGCTATAGGATATTGACTTTTTCTGCTTTGTGGCGCAATCTAGTACATACACCCGCTTCATTAGCTAGTGCCTCCCAGGCACCGCCCTCGTCCAGGGCAGATACACCCTCATCAACTGGCGAGGGAAAGACACTCCCGAATGGCGCCTCAGCGACAGGGACAAGCACGCCCACCAGCGTCAAAGACGGAAACCTATATCTGGAGTGCGTTTCGTGTTCGCGACAGGTGGGCCTTCATATAAGCTCGCCGGACCGCATACTGAACGCAGTAATGCCGCTAGATTGCATCAAACAGGTATGCACCGCACTTGAGCTCGTGCTTGGGCCTTAGTTCTGCGCGGAGAGCCCCCGTAAGAGGAAACGCGAAAGCGAAGTCTGTGTTGTTATTCTCACGTCAAAATCATTTCTGAGCTGTTCAAATATAGGCAGCCCTCGGATGCAGGAAGGTCCGTTTCACCAGGGTCGGAAGCTGGAAATGTCTCGGATGAGAAGAGTACCACCAAAGGGAAGGGGAAAGCGAAGGGCAAACGTGCCGGTAAGTTGACTTGGCGATTATACACGTACGGATTTCTCAATTTTGATAATATTCATGGTGATAGACGAAACAGCCGCCAATTTGAAACGGAAACGAGTCAGTATTCCTCGTAAATTAGTTTTCGTATAGCGGTTGATGAATATTTCCAGCCTGCGTCACCGCAGATTTCTCCGAATAAGAAGGCAAAAAAGGCGAAGCCATCTGGTAACCACACCATCTTGAAGTTAATGAAGCTTTACAAATCATCTCTCAGGCTCACCCGTTTCGCGCATCAAGGCCGACCCAGATGCATCAATAATGCCGAGTAATAACGTATGTTCGCCATCTTCTACATTGTCTTACAACATGTCGACCTGTTTTTATAGTCGCATTACTCTCCGTCTACCGGCTCCCAGTCCAAGGTCCCTTCAAAACTGCGTGATTCTTCGACTGCTTCCTTCCTCGAGCGCTCCTCGACCTCGAGCTCATCACGGTCGCCCTCTCCAGGAGGTGCCTCTGTCGGCACCGTCGCGTCTTCGTTCTCCACCCAGAGCCCCAAACTCAATACCAGAGTCATTGGAAACGGAAAAGGCGCGAGAGGCCGCGGGGGTGCGATGGTGCCTCCGAAAAGACCCAGCCCGCCACGGCCGCCACCTATACATGTACCGGATTACGGCATTGGTAGGTGTCCCATGTGTGTATTTTTTGAATATTTAATGACCTTCTGCAGACATGGAAGGAGAAGGAGGAGATGAGACAGGCTCTTCTACAGATACGGACAGCTCGTAGTAGATCTATTTGGTATTTATTCCTTTCGTCGCACTTCACCTATCACCTATGTCCAATGCTGTATATTGCTATCGATGTCCATGCTTCTATTAATTCATTTATATGTAAAACATCTAAATGTTCTTGATCTCACTTTGATCAGTCGACTGCGCGTCAAACTCAATTTATGCTTCTCTAGTCTCCCTGGACAGACTAAATAATACGTAGAAGATAGTCAACTACTGATAACTCAACACTAACTACATAGGACTGCAATTGATAGAGCTTGTAAGATCATTGAAATTCTGGGCGCCCCAAACGCCACGGATCTGTGCGAAACTTGGGTAACGTTCTCCCTGAAGCACAGCTTCATCGGTTTGAGCAGTGCGACCACTACGACAATTAAATTCCCTAATTTCGCATGTCAAATAAGTATTATAGATTGCAAATTAGTGTAAGATATCTCACTCGAAAAAAGTGCAAACGAATCCACCAGGAACAATTGCACTCGACGTTTCCTTGTTTATAAAGCTCAGACCACCATTGAGGTTGATGCATTCGTCGGAACTGAAGGGGATAGTAACACAGGAGCCTGAGAAATTGACACTGGTGCATAGCGTAAAGCTAACTGGGGCCTCCTATGGTAGAATACCAGGTAAATGAAATGGCAGAGTCGTCAGAGCGCAAGTGACATACCGTATTTCTGTTTTCAAGCTCAGTGGGAGCGCCTGATGCCATAGCAATGAGGGAGGGGAGGAGGGCAAAGAAGTGCTTAGAGGCAAACATGCTAACTTGCACAAGAGCCTCGGAATTGAGCGGGAAAATGGAAAATGTGAGCTGAGGTGAAGAAAAAGATACGGCTTTTGTATGCCTGTGAACGAGAAAATTTACTCGAATGGAATGGTAAATCAGATGTCGGTGCAGATAGCGCCCGAGGCGAAGTCCAGCTTCCAAGGACTATGTCACGATAAGGTATTCCATGGGCAAGGTGTATGCGAAGAAGTGGTTCAGCTAGCATTCAAACCCGAGGTCTATTGAAGTGTAGCCTGTAGAAAAGAACTCGAGAATTTTAATTTAGGAGCAAATGACGGGTATCTCTGGTCTAGAAGAAATCTATTAACAAATAATTTTTTGTCGATATCTGGTGACTTCTGTCGGCATCGAGAAATCTGCATAGGAAATTAGTTCAACTGTGCACAAATTTGGTAAGTACTTCTTGAACTTCGTTTTATTGGGAAAGAATACTCACCGAGATATTACTGGGCATTATGACGCTATACGGAAAAAGAGCGGGCTCAATGCAAGATGTCAAAGAGAAGGCATATGAAGGCCGGCGTCCAAGCTTAGTGTTGCATTAGTATCATAATCCTGTCATAAACCCCAGTGCCCGCCCCATGTGCATGAAAAACCTATTTTCCTGAAAGCAAAATAGTAAATCACAATCACAAGAAGGACAGGCATATATCCAAGCCAGGAAATAATCCTTCATTTTACCACTCCATTAGGCTGCGTGATAGATGTTCTCATCGGTCTTGCAGGGTTCATGTATATCATTTTGAAGCTCGGGTTTATAACTAACACAAAATCATCATCTCTATAGCTATGTACAATTCATGAAATCAGCATAATCCAAAGAAAGGCTTTGCAATTCCCAAAGCACTGTACCATGGCATAAATTATACGAGCTTGCCTAGCGTATGTGGAGGCCTTTCTGGAAACATTGCCCATAGGCAGGTCAACACAGCAGCAAGTGCAACAGTGACATAGGTCAACGTCTGTACACCTTTAGCATTTGAGATTGCTCCCGTGACGAAAGGGAATAGTGCTAAGTGAGAAGTCAGAAGGTGATACAAAGAAGCGAAGGCAACCCACCTGCTCCGAAGCTGGCACAGGAAGAGCTGCCATAGAAAATGGGGATAAGTGGATGAATAAATCCAGGCGAAGAGGCTTACATCAGGCCCATGCTAATCATGCGTACCTCCGCTGGCAGTATATCATTTACCATAGCGAGGCAAGCTGGGAATATCGGACCGCAGACCAAGCCGATCACACTTGTCGACAATGCGTTTGCGGCGTATGAGTTGATGAACCAGACAAGGAGTTGCATAACAAGTATCATGACTGCAAAAAGTAGGTAAGGTTTGAGCATGATGGAGTAGAATGATCACTGCGACGACCAACCACTAAAATCTCTGCTGTTAGCACACTGGAAATGTTCACGGAACAAGAATAGGCTTACATGCATCCTTGGATTATATACTTGCGTTGGGTGAAATTCAGTCTAGAAACGACAGTTGAGAACGCAAACAGGGAAGTAGAAGCAGCGAAACATTATATTCACAACGGCGCGAAGTATCCCCATGCAAAGCGGCCAACGGTAATCCCTCCCCAGAATCCAGAAGTGACATAGCCCACAGATTTCGGATTCGCGTGCTATCGAACAGAGTCCAAATAAACCTCAAAGCCAGTCCAAAAATAAGGCGAAACTGACTCTGGTATTCAAAAGATATGTAACCATCTAGTGAGAAATTGATCAGCTCTACAGGCAAGACATCGTGTAACATCACATCATACGAATCCTTGGGTAGTAGTTTCACTAAGCAAAATTTTAAATCCCAAGGCTTACTTGTTAACCATTGAGGACGTACCATCCACAATAGAACAAAGCGAACACGGAAAATGCCCACTGATACGGCATGCAAAGAGCAAGACGGAGTGCTATGGGATATTACAAATTAGCTTAGACTCTGACAGTTGTCTCGGATAAAATGCCTACTATTTCTAGGAGGAAGGGCCTTCACATCCATAGCGGAACCTGAAGCGCATCCTACCTCGCTAGTAGGTGTCGATTCACTGGATACAATATCCTTCCTAATGCCGCCTATTAACGCTCGGTATTCTTGCATAAATTCTTGGCTAGTGGGTTTGAATGAAAGAACCAAGCATGTCGTGTTGATAGACGAAAGAATGAGCGATCCATAGTAGAATTTAAACCACGGAATGCCAGCAGAGACAACAGTCTGACAGACTAGTGGCGACGCTACCCCACCAAAGCCTTCAAGCGATGTCAGCTTGGATATGGTAAATGTATAACAATATACCGCTTACTCCAGAGCCCGAACGCATATCCAAGAGCAGATTTTCGTGACGAGGCAAAATATTGGTTTCTAATAAATTTCAATGGCCTGTAAAATGCAACTCATCTACACTCGTACTCACAGTGACGCTATATAAGTAAAATCAGGAGTCAGTTACATTTCTATCAGGACGAAATATAATTTAATTACCTGTTAGAATTGACCGAGCGAATGCAGCAAGCATGTAAGCAAGGAATAAGACAGGAAACCCTTGTCTGGTCCCCATCAGAACGAAGAACATGCCGTGTAGTATGCTTGAAACCAGCAAACTAATATGTCTCGCTCTAAGTGCAGAAACTCCAACATCATGTTGAGAATTTCTTGAGAAGAAATCAAGATTTAGAGAAGGGAACGAGGGAAAGGACGCTCTTGGAGAATGCGTCAGCGAGACTCGACCGAAGGTTCTGAAAATCGATTCCACAAGAACGGTGCCAATTACGAATCTAATACGACGACTGTTAGCTGCGACAAAAAGCTGGCGAAACAGGGTGTAAGTTACCCGCAAGTGCTGGCTGCAAAGAGTAGGGAAGACGTCATGAAGGTCAAATGAAATTCTTCCATGAAATCTGAAAGATTATAAAAATCAGTCAGTTGAAAGTATTGAATAACATGCGAGAATACAGGGAAGAACTGTTCCAGTGACTGTGGTGCACGTCTAAATTAACAATCGCAACAGTGAATGCTGTTATAGGCACATACCCCCGTCTCCCCATCCGCACATAAAGTAGGCAAAATAACCACTGGCCAATCTCCATCCCATTGTGTGTGATTTGCAGGTCGACTTGTCACTATCATCCAAGACGGATGATATACGATTGTTTGGGGTGGCCGCACCTGGGTTAGACAGTGGAGACGAAGTGCTGCACATCTCGAGTGTAGGAGGGGCGTTGTGGTGGCGAGGTACAGTGAATTTTATTGCATAGTCCGACATGTGGGCATCAGAAAGCGGCGAGAGACATGGGATAGACAATTTTGGTCTAAGCTCTGAGACGTTGGTCGGTTCGTCTGATATAGCACTTCCATCTAAAGTTACAGAAGTGCCACCGGAAAAGAGAGGTGCAGATCCTATTGAAAAGACAGAGCTCCTACGTCGTGCACGAACTGTGGTTTGACAAGAGTCCATAATTGTTGGCCGAAGGAGGTCAGCCATCGGGAGGGGAAATAGGAAATAGGGAAATGTGCTTTGAAAACGCCAGGAATATTCTCCCTAATATAGGGAAAAAAGACGGGTGGTATAAAGTTTCATTCAAACCAAGAAATCTGAGAAGGCCAGCGACATCTATGAACGTCGAACCTCATGTCAAAATCGCCGTGTAGATTGCGGCAGAGCGTCGGCACATCATAAGCGTGAACAGTGTGATTGGCGGATACCTCCTTTATGCCACAGAGAGAAGTACGGGGTTTTAAAGCAGGGAAGAAGCAAAATATATATCAGAGAAATTCTGCACGAGGGGAGCTTTGGCGGTCCAGCAGGGGGTAGAATGGATTATCAAGGCGAACATTGCTCTTCCATGGTGCCATGAGACGAATAGGTCCGGGATGCAGAGGTACGAAATGTCTTGTCGGCCCCATTTCTCCATAAAAGTTGATACAAAGTCCAGTCAGAAGTCGGCGGGTGGTCGGAGCGGTGTCAAGTTGTACGTAGAATACACGTAACCTGGACGTAAGGGAACTCCGTCGATAACCTCATGACTTCGTGCTCCGAAAAAACGCGATAACATGACCCGTTGTTTTGAAGACTGTCCAGAAACTTTGAACAGGCGAATTGAAATCTTTTACTCGACTAGTTTGATCATACTAGCCTCGAGGAGATCAGCTGTGGTCTGAGGACGTAAATTCAAGGTGCACCGAAAAATATCGGAGAACTGACGGCCGAAGAGGAGAAAAGTGTCGGGACGGAGTTGGCAGAGATAGAGATAATGTTCGGATGAGCATTGGCTGGAAAATTGGACAAGATAATAATTGAGAATGATCGTTGAACTGAAAGTTACCGTTTACGTGATGAATGTGAACAACAAAGGGTGCATGTGGGACATTCCGAGCGTGAAGCAGTGGTACGGCCCCGTTCGGCCCGCTCAAGATTCGCTACATAGTTGCTTCATGGTTATACGAGCCTCGTGGGGATCAATTGTAGTTCAAGGACGTATATTCGACGCATTCCGTGAAATACGACGACCGAAGAAAGACGAAAATAATTGAGTTGGTCAAGGTAGAGATGATATTTGGATGTACGTTAGCGGTGCATATGCATTGGACAGTGGGATGCTTGGTAAGCTGCTCAAGCGCTGAAGCTTCAAGATTGGTCGAAAATGAACAAACAATTGAAAATTACGTGCTATTTACGTGGCGAATGTGAAGAGCAAAGAGTGCACGTGTTCCACGTGGCATATTCCGAGCGCCGGTCGAGTTGAAGTTCGGCCCGCTCCTTCTCCCGCTCTACTTTCAATTACATTTGCAGGCAGCATGGAAGAGACGCATCGTGAGTAGATTCCTCCTGCTTCAAAATTGCCCTATTTCTAACATCAAGCACTATTTCAGTGTATGCGGCGTTAGCGGCAGCATCTGTTTCCGTGGGCTTCTGGATAGGCAGCAGGACGCGTTCACGGTCTGCCGCACCTGCTACATCCCCATCCGCTGCACAAAGTTCTGAAAACTCGGATGCAAATAATCTTAATCCCGCAGCCAAAGATGTAATTTCTGAGCTGATGGATGGATGCAAAATGGTATATTTTGGCCACCGCATTCTGTTCATGCCTCTGATGCGTTCTGCCAGGCTCTTGTTGTGCGGACGGACCTGGGAATGAGCTCTGGAAAGATAGCCGCACAGTATGTTCCCTTATATTCTACTGAAGAAGAACACAATTATATCTGAATTTGCTTTTACAGGTGCTCGTAAGGATCACAGTTCTTTCACGTTCCTCCTTCGTTCTCACTTCCACCCAGACATGCCGCATTAGCATGCTACAAAAATCTACTTAATTCGAACCCTGCCGTATGTAATATTCTCACTGTTGATCATGATAGTTTATTGACGGCACGTAATGCAGATGCTGAGGCAATGGGAACGTGCAGGGTAACTTTATACGCTCTCCACATCCTCACGACGTTACATTCTATACCTCACCAGCCAGACGAAAGTAGCCCTGCGCTGTGCAGATGAGGACGAACTCCTCCTACTACAGACGCAAGCTCGCAGCTTAAATCTCTGCGCTCATTCCATACAAGACGCGTCAGTTCGAAGTTTCTCGCCCGTTATACATGGCTGACGCAATCAAGCAGAGGACGCACTCAGATCGCGGCGGGCTCCAGGACCGTTCTGGGAATACTTGGCGAGTATCTTTGTTCGTTGGATTGCGCCTCAATTGACATCCATCTCAAGGACCCGCACGACTTGTGAACAAAATCACTGGAAGTTTGAGACTCCTCTGAACTGGGGCTGACTGGCGCGATGGGTCCTGCCACATTCTATACGTGTTGGGAAAAGGTCGGTTTTCTTCAGTGTAGTAGCTACCTGGTCGATAGACAAAGAGTCGGCAATATAATAGGATGGAAGTATGCTATTTTTAAATATAATCATTGTAACCACCTGGTGTGTTGAACGAGATGGCTTGTCATTGTCAACGACACTGCGCAGGCCAGTCCTTGGACCGCGGTATTCATTCTTACTTTACGCCTCTACGACCCACCTCCAGCTTATATCCCGTCCGTAATCTTACACTACACCCGAGTAATTAGTACGGACCTGGACGTCCTTGGCAACCCACGCTGCACGATGAAGCAAAGCAACACCAAACACGGGGTCGCAGCGCCGCAGGGTGAGCTTTGCCTGACTACTTCTCCACTCGCCGCTTTTACGCTCGACACCCTCGCTGAACCACGCTCCTTTCCCCTCTGCCCGTCCATTCATTTGCTGCTCTCGCAGGTAGATCCTCAGCGGATTCCCAGTTCCCCTTAGTCGCCGACATGTCGGCCAAAGTCACACCCTTTCCCAACGACCCCGCACACCACCAGCCGTACCTCACGTCCCATCGTGACGACGATATGAAGGCATCGTACGACGACCTCATCGACGACTACTCCACCCCATACGTCGCCAACTCTCGACACAATACGTTCACCGTAGACACAAACCCCAATCACCGCCGAGGCCCTTCATTTCCCCTCTCATCCAAATCCCTGTACACTTCAAAACAATCCGACGACACCCACGACACATCGCACACAGCGTACCCGCCAACGCCAATAGCGAAGGAAGTGGACTCGCGGACACTATGGCAAAAGGTGTGCTGTTCCGCTCATTAAGCTTTCATGCCACTAAAGTCAGCCGACCAGATTTTACCCGAATCGCTTGCCTGCCGCCTCTACATAATCACGGTTCTTATCGAGACGACGATAGACTTGGCCATTGAAGGCGAACTCCTTCTTCGCGTCAACGACAAGATAGATGCAGATAAGCAGTCCTCAGTTGGGTCAGGAGATAATGCTACTCGGTTAGGATCCCAAAGGATGCCTGTTTACCTCAGTATCTTTGCGCTTGCCCAGTGAGTCAACATCGTATAGCAGCTGTATCCAACTTATTTATTCCTTCCTTAGTGTGTTCCAGCTGATGATGGCAGTAGATGCCGTGTACGCTCGAAATACACTGCAGTTCCTCGCATTGGCGTGCGTTTACCGTTATTCCGATCCTCTTGCGACGGCTTATCGTTTGTTATTAGAATCTTCAACGCACTCTTCCTTGTATACGCTATCATCCAAATTAAAGAAGTCCAGGAAACCATGGCCGACTCAACAGGCTCTGGGATATCCAACATTCCAATACGCGTCCTCACCACTATCATCCCCGTCGTCATCTCCGTCGCCGAAATCGCGTATATTGGCCTAGGGTGGAAAATATACAACGAATTTGGCTGGAAAGTATACAAGTTCCTAGGCGCCGACCGCAGAATCAAGAAAATGTACGCCCACTACCAGATCTATGAGTGCCTGGTCAAGTTCGACGTCTTTTTCTGGGTGGCATTCTCCGTGCAGTTTATCTGGCTGGTACTGAACAACAA
>JASFDH010002303.1:0-11335 GCA_036937195.1 Nidularia pulvinata | reverse complement strand
AACGCTTCTACATCTTCTGCTTTATAATGTCGAATCTTGATAATCTGATGTCTGTACTCTGATCAGGAACTTCCCAATAAATCGCCCGCCGACTTTACTCTCGGCTACGCCTAGTTTACAATCAAGAAAGCCACGCCGACACGCGTCCGGGAAAACAACAAAGGCAGCGCAGTCCGTAGAGGTTCAAGATATGACAGTGGAATCAAAATAATCCCCTTTATCAGGTCCACCAAGAATAAAATATCGATACTCTCCAAGGGACCAGGCTGCTCAAGCTGCTCAGGACAGGAAGTTCATGGTTTTAGTATCTTTTAGTGCGTATGCATTTGTCACACGTATCAGAAGAATAAATTAACGCAGTGTGCATCAGGCACTTATTTGCGGACATGTCGGCGAGAGTGGGGCACTGTCACATGGCTTCAAGCTACTTACAGAAGTAATATTTGACTTTATAAGCAGGAAAAAAACATATCAATGGGTGACTTTCCATAAGCTTTCACAGTAACCAATCAATTGAGCTCAATGAACCATAACATTCAAGTCAATAAATAAATGCGCGATATGAATTAGATTTCCACTGACTTGGCGGCTTATTCCGGATACAAATTGTGTCCTTCTTCATTAATACCATATTAAAATACATGCTGTAATGAATGTGTTCATTATGCAAAGCAACACGGGAGAAAGTTGACCCGCGGAGAAGGCATATACGACGACGCGTCTCGACGCGTTGTGCAGTCGGAGAGCGCGTTGACGCGTGCCGATGGTGCCGAGTGGGAGGAACGTCCAGAAAGGATAAGGATTCGCTTTGGCAGGGTTTATTCACCGTTTGAAACCTGTTCGAGGGGGGCTATCCTACCTCAAGATTTGAGGCTTATCTGAGTGATGGATTGCGAGATGGACAGGCCTTGGACCCTAGCATGACACGGCAACTGCGGCATCGGACCCTTGGTTTATTCCGTTTTTCTTATTCTATTCGCAACAAGCTTATGGGAAGTCACCCAATCAAAAAATCCTTATAAAACCGACGCTACAAAGCATGGTTCGTTTAAAGGATTTTTGTGTACCCTCAATGGTATACAGAAATATCGTTATTCAAATGCACTCGCCGGTATTCAATATTTATTGTCCGACTCGCCTAGCTGAGTTCGCAACCCTGCTAGTGTCCTGTGATCCAGCTACTAATTTACGTCTGGTAGGGTTAGCGTGATCCTCCTCCACTCCTCGATCATTACTTTCTGCTACTAGTATTTTTGCCCAGCAGAGATAAGTATACAGGAATCCAACAACTTGAAACCTGCGAACAGAATGTGATATCTACGTAAAATCCGTATCAGGCGCCAACACCATAAATCTATACCAACTGACATCACAGAGCGTTTTCAACAGTATCCAATCCTACTACTGGCCACCCCCAGAACAAATCACCGGCACATTCCAGCCCAACGGCGTTTAATAAACTTAATTAATAACGTCATATCAGCACTCTCCACGGTACACGTACTTCGTATAGACAGCGAAATGAAAACAGCTGTGAACCCTGCTTGGAGCACTGGATTGAATAGGTTTTCATGCTCCAAGAGCTTAGAGGGAATTTCTGACTCCTGCAGTCAATAATTCGTCAAGGGAGGAACGCTACAGAACATCTGGGCTTAGAATGTAGTAGGCCCAATTTACCGGCCGATAAATCAAACTCAAACTTAATAAACTCAGTGCCTAAAAATCCAAGGCATCTACCGGAGAACCATCCGCCCATTGCGCAAAGAACACGTATACGGAATCCTTGGAGCCATTAGCTAGTGGCTGTTATTGATCCACTAGCAACATCATAGTGCAGTCGATAGAAGCTTATATGAACAAGAAAAAATATCTGTATTACATCTAAGCTTCTCCCCGAGTCCAGCACAGGACGGAAAGGTTTTTATTGATAGGCCGAGAGGGAAAAAATTTACTCTTCTAGTATTGCGCGCCTTTGGGTCTGAATCTCCGTCGCTGTGCATGGGTGTAGTGTTCCGGTCAAAGCGTTTCCAGTGCTCTAGCGGTGAAAATTTCGGGCCACATGATCAGATACTATGAAGATGTGATTCATGCCGGGGGGGATGGCCTATTCGTGAATTACCAGACCAGTGTATTTTTCCTCCACATTATTATCGCTGTCGGCACAAGACTCCGAGCTCAACTTCAGCCGTCTTGTAACACATAACATCATTTTTTCAAAATCGTAACGCATCTGGAGGTGAAGACGAATACCTTGTTCTCCATAAAATCGCCACACCGTCCACTGAGCCACGGTTGATTTAATTACCGACGTTCCTTGAAATCGTAGCTTACAAAGTACCACACACAAAAAAATTGGTGCTCTTATCACATCACACCGCCAAAAAGAGAAAAAAAATTGACGCGCCATATTCCACGGCTACGCACCGCCATCTTCATGACTCCCCCACCCGCGCCTACTGGAGAAGGAAAATTGAATCGCCTCCTAGGTCAAATCGACCCCTTCCATATTTATTAAACACACCAAAACTCAATCAAGGGATCACACACGTACCCCAGCCACGGCCACGGCTTCTGCATGACTCGAGTCTGTTGTTTTTTCCCACTCAATCTTTGTGGGAATCGGGAAGACGATCATGTCTGAGATTCCCCAGACCGCCGGATCAAGTGCCAGTGAAGGAAGGCATTGATGAAGCTTACTGCAATAGGCGAATAATGGGGTTTTGGATTTGGACGTAAATTTGTGTTATACGGTTGCTTTGGGAGAGATCTGGGCGATATATTTTTTCATTAGGTAGATTTTGGGTAGGAAGGAAGGGTTACTTCTTTAGAGGGCTGTTTCTTTCCGTGCCCAGAAGAAGGTAAGTTTCTTTGGCGTGAATTTAATTTAATCACCTATGTACTTACTACAAATGAGAGAATGATGGAGTTTTGAGTTTTAGATTTTGGACGTAAAGTAAAAGACTCAGGGGGGTCTGCGAATATTCGTTTAGGACGTGATTTTGATAAGAAAAGTCCCAGCGTGGCACTTACCTGTTTACAGGACAGTATCTCTGGAGATCTACAAGATACCGCACCCAGCCAAGAAAGCAGACAACAAAAGACAAGACATAGCTACGCTGTTGATGATGAAGACCGTCCAGCATCAACGACGTTTACAAGACGTAGGCATTAAGTAGCTCCGACCCAGAACACACACGCGCCTTGCCCAAAATCTACAGTACGCAGCTTCATCTCCACCATTCCACAGTCCATCTATCCATCCATCACGTACATTGGCAATTAGTTGCATAGCAATCATGAATTGCAGTTTCAACGTCAATCTGTGATCCATACACCGCAGAGAGGTATAACCAGCGATCCTGAAATAGCAAAAACCCAATCCGAAATGCCGCGCGAATTAGTAGATTGTGTAGATCGGCGCCGTGTATGTATAATGTAAGCACAATGGAAAAGATACAGCATCCAACCAGGTGTGGCGATCCGAATCTACGCTGTGACTTGTTAGCTGAGAGAGAGAGCAGGTACATCTCCGAGTGATACTAAAATCGCCACAAGAAAATTGCCGGCAAGGTGTGAAATTGAAGCGCAGATGTACGCGACGCGTCGCGGGATGGGTGCTGGAGGCTGGGCGTAGCGGTAAGATGAGGATTAGGGGTATGTACGGAGCGTATTTGCGATGCAGGTCATTTTGTAAGCACAATAAGAAACCAGGCGCGTATAGATGCAATTCCGTCCCAATTCCAGTTCCGATTTTGCGTGAGGGTGACGCGGAGTAAACGAGAATTCTTCTATGAACACAGGTTTCCAGGGTAGATGGGCGGTAGGGGGGTTCCAATAAATCTGTGTCATAAGACTAGAAAGGACAGCGTGACACGAACGTGAACAATGCCCTTCCTCGCGTGGGCAGGTGGAATAGACTAACGCATATGTGTGATCATGCTGTACGTGTCGTTGTTGTCAAACCCCATCTGCACACCTAAGATGGTCGGCCATAAACGAAGTTTGAACAGTTGGACACAGACAAGATGCCGCGCAGTATCCAGGTAAACGGACCGGGAGCTCCATACCCATAAGTTGAAGCCGGAGATTGGAACGCGAAACGCGTTAGCTGCCCAGCCTCGCCTTGATGCAGCCTCCCTGTCTGCATACGAGTAAACGGGGCCCGGGGGAGAAACAGCCGCTCAAAACTGACGGAGGTATCCCCTATCCGATGTATAGCACTACTAATCCATAGCTAGGAGTAGAGAACAATGCCTGCGCTAGCGTGGCAAGGCGAGCGTGAGCGTGAAGGCGCGCGTCCGAGTCATATCGAGGGGGCGTGTGTAGTAGCATGTACGAGGTGACAGGTGCTTGTTCTCTTGCTGCCCCGCGACCGTGACGAATCACGATGGTGATCGCAGTGAAGGCAAGCAGGGGGATTATGCACCCCGGGCCAAGGCGCCATTGTTCTTCAGAATCTCGTCTGTAACTTCCGGCGAGTATGGGCGGAGGAGAAAGACGAATACAAATCCCGTAGAACCCCCCCTCGTTCGTAGCATTCCCGGCGGCTCGTAGTCTATCATTTTCCACGAACCTCACTTCGGAAGGTACACTATTTGGCATCACCCTTCACGACAGAAAAAGATTTAGTTTGGCACCGCCACCTAAATTGGGGACCCACAGGGTTCCACAACTCCCGATGGCTTGTTTCCGTTTTTAACCTTCCTTCCCCACCTACTGCTCATGTCAGATCTCGAGTCAAGTTCCCAAACATGCGATTCCGCCACGAACTAGAGACGTCATTGCATTGTTCGCCCGATATGCGCTTTGCTGACGTAGGACAATGCGCAGGAGGGACCCCCCCGGGTCCCTAACTGGGATTATCTAGTCAAGATGGATAGGCTGGATTGCGCGCAGAACTAAGGACGGACCAGGAGTATATAGCCGCGGCGCTGGGATTTGCTCCTGCAGGTGATATAAGAGCGACAGTGCTGCTATCTCCTGGGCGACTTCTCCCCCCATCAGGCTTGGTTAAAGAACGCGCGCACGCGCACGCGACGAGGCACGGGAACTCGGGCTCAAAAATTGCGCCAAAATCAAATTTCGAAAAATCCCCACTCCGCAATTTATTATCGATTTTGAAACCCACCTGGTACCCGGCGAGCGGAAGATCTGAACCCGCTGCCCACTGCCCAGCCACTGGGGCTCTGGGCTTGCGTGTGCTGCCGAACGTACCTTGCAAGCCTTTTTATACAACCGCACCAAACACTTTTTAACGATCGTGCCCTACTCCTTTTCACGGGTTTAGCCTTGTCCTTTACCTTCACCTCCCCCAACCTCCTCCCTCCCTGTCCGCGCCCTTGTTCCCCTCCACCTCCCCCGCCTGGCTTATCATTTTCCGTAATATTCTACACCCCCCTCCTCCGCTTGTGTCCTCGCTGTCGCCGCCGTTACTCTTTCCGTTTGCTCTCTAGTTGATACTCGTCTTTTGCAGTGCACGTTGTTTGCTTGGTTTCCTCATCATCTATCTATCCATCGCTGTTCCTCTTCCTTCCCGCGTCGTCTGCGCTGTGCAACTTCTACTTTGCTTCCCGCTTTTACATTTACGCCCTCGCTTTCTTCTAGAACCCACAAATACACCCACCTACCAGATATCCGCCTGCACACCTTCCTCTATCCGCTATCCATCCGATCTAGGGCTCTCTTGTATAGACATTCGCTACGATGTCACGAGGCGATGAGAGCGAGTACCCACCAGGGCTGGGGACGTTGCGAAGCCGCAATGAGGGCGGAGAACGCGAGGGGATGCAGCTGTACGGGAGTGGGCAGGACGGGGGGTCGTATAGGGATCGGCGGCCATCGTTGAGATTGAGTGCGTACGGGGGCTACGGGGGGACGATGCCGCGGTCGCTGGGGCTGGGTGAGCGGGAGTACGGGTTTGGGATAGGGGACGGCGGAGTGCGAAACCGCCACAACCCGAACACGTCGAGCTCACACATCCAGACGGCGTCGAGCCAGTCGCAGCAGCAGCGTCAGCAACAGCAACAGCAGCAGATGCCGTCACAGGGGTCGCAAGCATCACATGCAGCGCACTCTCCACACCTGTCTCAGTCGCCCTTCACATCCTTCACGTCCTCGCCCTTCACAGCATACGCCTCGCCCTTCACACCCTTCCCGCTCCACCCGCCCACCGCGCTCCCCGCATCCTCACTGCCCGCCGTGCCACCGAGCACGCTCTACTCCTCACACGACCGCACTGCGCCGCTTCCCCTCTCCGCCTCCGCCTCCCGCAGCACGCTCTGGTGGGGCGAAATCGAGCCCTGGATGGACGAGGAGTACGCTAAGCAGGTCTGCAGCCTCATGGGCTGGGACCCCGTCAGCATTAAGGTGCCCCACCCTGCCCCGGACTCGTCTACCGGCCAGCAGGCCAACAACCCCGGTTACTGCTTCCTCACCTTCCCCACACCCGCCTACGCAGCCTCCGTCCTCGCCCAGATCGGCAAGGCCGGTGCACCTGTCACTATGCCCAACTCTGCCAAACCCTTCGTCCTCAACTGGGCGTCTGCCGTCGCGCCCCCATCCCCACTCGGCACTGTTTTCCCCCCGAGTAGCACCTCCGCGCAGAACGGAAGTGGTACTGGGGCCGCGTACTCCGGCGCGGTGCAGCAGTACCTGAAGGAGTACAGTATCTTCGTCGGCGACCTCGCGCCGGAGACGTCCAACTCGGACCTTGTTGCCGTGTTCCGCAACCCTGTGCTCGGCCTCCGCAACGATCGCGAGCCCAAGTTCATCCGCCCGTTCCTCAGCTGCAAGAGCGCGAAGATCATGCTCGACCCCGTCACTGGGGTCTCTAGGGGCTACGGCTTCGTACGGTACGTGCGTGCAGATTGCCGTATATAGCACTCTCTCCTGACATACTGCTGCGCACATACACAGGTTCACAGACGAAGCTGACCAACAGCGCGCGCTAATCGAAATGCACGGACTCTACTGCCTCTCTCGTCCCAGTATGTCCTTCTCTCTCTGTCCACCATGCACGTGCTAACCTAACTCCCACCAGTGCGCATCTCCCCCGCCACTGCAAAATTCAAGCCCCCGCCCGCCGTCTCATCCCTCGACCTCCCGCAAGTCCAGTTCACTAGCAACCAAGGCACCAGCCAGAACCATGAGCAGCCAGTGACGATTGCGCTCCCGCTCCCGAGCTCCACCCAGACGAAGAGCGTCTCCGCGCCCATCGCCGCCATACACTCCTCTGGCGTGACTGCGTCGAACTCGACCTCCAGCGGCGGGCTCACCAGCTCCAGCTCGGCCAATACACTCACCAGCACTGGTTCAGGGACGAGCATCTCCAGCGGCGGAGGTGCCTCTACGAACAAAAACAACAATGGCATGGGCATCACGACCACCGCGTCGCTCGCCTCGCTCACCCCCGACGAGATGATGAACCTCCCCGACAACGTCCTAGCGCGCATCGCACAAGAATATGCCAACTCCGATGCTGGGCCGCCTTCTTCCATCACCAAGCACTCCTCCACGACGCCGCCCTTCACACATGACGCCGCCCTTCGACACGCCCTGGCGCACATGGCGGGCACATCCTCTGACGTGCCCCCGCGGTACACAATCAATGAGGAGTCGTGGAAGCACCACGCGCAGGCGCGCGCGATCCTCGGGAACTTGATTGGGCCGAACGGAGAGCAGCTGACGTCGACGGACCCGTATAATACTACTGTGTTCGTTGGGGGGTTGAGCCCGTTGATTTCGGAGGAGACACTAAGGACGTTCTTTGCGCCGTTTGGGGATATTCATTATGTGCGTTTTGGTTCTGTTTTAAAAAAAATTTTGTGAATAGTTTTTGACGATTTGCTATAGGTCAAGGTTCCTGTAGGTAAGCATTGTGGGTTTGTGCAGTTTGTGAGGAAGACGGATGCGGAGCGCGCGATTGAGAAGATGCAGGGGTTCCCTGTGGGCGGGAGCAGGATACGTCTGAGCTGGGGCCGGAGCCAATGTACGTGATCCCTACTCCTTTTCCACTTGGTATGCTCATTTTATTACAGACAAAGCTGCGCAAGCAGCAGCCCAAGCCGCGCAAGCCGCCACTCTGCAATCGCAGTATCCTCTCCCTTCGCTCCCCTCCACCGTCGCCGGCAACCCCATGTCTGACGAGCAGGCCTTCCAGCTCCTGCACAAGATAGGTTACATGGGCCGCGGGGACCACACTGCCGATGGACCGGGGCACGAGCATCCGCACCTCGCGTATCCGAACCCCCTCGGTGCCATGGCGTTGCACCACCGCGACGAGCCCCTCGTGCAGCCCAAGCTATCCGCCCGAGATCGGGATCGAGAGAGGGAAAGGGAGGACGCGTACAACACTGGATTCAGCGTCACCCTCCGCGGAGAGATGCACCGCCAGCACCAGCAGGGCCAGAGCAACTTCTCCCCGTTCTCACCTGACCTGAGTATGTATGCCCAGTCTGCGGATGCGATCCTGAAGCAGCACCACTTCTTGCAGCCACAGGCTCTGCAGGCACAGGAGCAGGAGCAGCAGGGCCAGGGGCGGCGGCACTCGACGCCGTTCGCCGCCGTCGCGCGCCCCGACCCGCTCCCGCATCCGTCGAAGGCGTACGCGCCCGGGTTCTACCCGCTGCAGACGCAGGAACTCAAGAGCTCCACAGCCACCAATGACTCCGGGGCCGCAGGCAGCGGCAGCGCGCGCATATCGCCCACGTCCACGCGGCCCGGCAGCGCCTCGCGGTACGGCACCTTCCTCGACGCCGAAGCGGGCCGCAGTGCCAGCACGGGCATCTCCCGTCCGTCGTCGGGGCAGATGCCCGCGTCGTCGTCGTCGTCTGGCGTGGTGATGGGCACCCACCACCACGGACACCACCAAGGCGACGCGGAGAGCCAGGAGTTCGAGGACCTCAATGGGACCCTTGCAAGTCTGGATTTGGACCGCGATCGGTCGATGGGGATGGGCGTGCACCAGCAGGTGCGGGTGGGCGAGTTTGGCAGGTCGCCGTCGCCCCGTGCTTGAAGCTGCAGTAAAGAAGAATAAATAACTAAAAGAAGATCCGTCGTACAATGCACGCACATCGCGCTCTTTCACGCTCTTTCGTACCTTGTTTATGGTTTTCTTTCTCTCAACTCTTGCCATGTTCTCTTTCTTGTTTTTCGTTCACGCTCCGTTTCCACTTGCTATAACAAAGTTCTTGTTTGCGTTCCCGTTCCGTTTTTCTGTTTCCGCTTGCTTTTCTTTCGCTTCGAAACTCGATTTGTAATGCTCTTCCAAGTTCCTCTACTACTATCAACCAACCAACTATCACCCCAAGTCCTTACACGTTTTTTTCCATGTCCTGTTTTCTCTCTCGCCTGTCTCTGTCTCTGTCTTCTCTGTCTTCCTCTCTATCTCTGTCTGTTTGCCCTGGATATCATATAAGCTACTTACAACAATACTATCTTCCCTCATCCCCCCTCGTTGTCGTCGTCGCTGAACCTCTTACCATACTTTATCGTTTGGTTTGGAATGCCTGTACCCCACGCCCAACACACACCCTATCTACGTACCTTCCTACGTTCAAGTTACTTCTACGAGTAGTCGACACACTCCTCCACGTTGTAACTTATTATACCCATTTCTAATCCAGGGGCTGCTTTCCAAATTTTACACGAATAAAAACAAATGTTTCTCTATTCTCCTATGCAGTTGTTCCAGAATACTATCGATGCTTGTTGTCATGCCGCTACTAGTAGTATCAGGTGCTGTCACTGTCAGCTGTGTCTCCGATTCTTCTTGTCTTTTCCGCCTCTCAAAGTGGTTTCTTGTCTTTGGAAGATCAGCGCGTTCGACGAAGATTTTCTATCTTCCCACGAATTAGCCGTAATAATTTGGATCCGACTCATACTCGTAGCTCCCGGATGAGTCCCCAAAGTCCTTCTCCTTGTCTCCGCCCATGGTCCCATGACCATCATCTCGCTCTCGCTCGTACTTGCAGCCTAGGAGCTCGCGTCTTTCTTTTCCCATGCTTCTCAGCCACGGGCGCCGACTTTGCAACAAATTTGGTGTCTGGCAACTGAATGCAGAATGTCGGAAATCTCCTTCGAATCCCAACTTTATTCGTTTGCTAGGCGCCAACTCTTGGGATGGCCCACATGGATTCGATATTGTACGCTATCGAATTTGACTCATCCTTCGTTGGCATACATGGAATTCGGCCCGCCCCAAATCACACGTCCGTGAGTCGGTCTAGCTGCCGATAGTCGTTTAATGAACTCGGGTTATCTATGCTACCTTTTTCGTGACCTTCTACAAAACAAGCGTGGAATCTTCAAGAGTGTGCATCCTTCAGAAATCCGATGGAATCGACTATTTTCAACTGCCATGATCTTCTGTTTACAAAAGAGCATATATTCGACTGGGAATCAAATGCTTTTTCATGGTTACCAAGGTCACCAGCATCATTTCCATGTATGCCTTTTGTCGATTCAGAGCGACGCAAGATGCCTCTCAGAACACAAAATTTCCTCAGACTTGGTCAGTTGCCTCTGAATTGTTAAATGAACCGTGCTTCATGGCTCACTCGGATTATCAGTGGCCCTGGCAAACGCGCAGGGGAATTTATCTCAAAAAAATGCTCCCTAAATACTACTACCAGTATATGTATAAAAATGGAGATGAAATGATAAAACAAGTTAGCACTAAATAAGTGAAACGAGTCGAATATAAAATGATAAATATAAAGCCACAAGAATGAAATGAAGAATGAATGGGTGACTTCCCATAACGCTAACTTGAATATCCAACTTCAAACGCCATTTTCGGAGTTTTAAACGAGCTTTGATGGCCAGAATTTATCCAGCGCTTCAAACCACAATGGCCCAAACAATCATTTTTCAAAACCCAACTTAAATTCCAGTTTGGGTACATATGCCGTCCTGTGAGAATGCCAAGATTCCTGGGTGGTTTAAGAATGACTCTCTATAGCCTGTAGGAGGGGTCATTAAATTATGTTAGGCTTTGAAAATAATACTCTTTATTATATTGTATTATACTTCATGAATTTAGTCGCAGAGCAGACAAGCTCGAAGTCAAATGCTCACCAGACCACGCGCCAATGTAGTAATATCTGTAGAAATTTCGACAGCGAGGAGGCTGAAATTCAAGTCATGGACTCAGAGCATCCCATTGAGCAATCTGCGGACTCATTGGCTGGAATCAATGAAAGGAATAGCGGGTTTACCTTGATGATGGAGACATTGTCGGTGTTGCCAAGAGAAAGGATGGGCTAAAAATGGCAATCGAGCTGTCGACTTGAATGTCAAAGATTTGAACGAGGGGTCCTGACCCTCTCTCTAAATT
>JASFDH010002302.1:0-11341 GCA_036937195.1 Nidularia pulvinata | reverse complement strand
TCTATTATCTCTCTCGTCGTCGCACTACACGCTCAACGAGATCTCCGGTCTCTGGAGATCACTCCTGACCAACTCTTCAGTCAGGAAGTTGAGTATTGACCTCTGTTATATCTGAATCAATCCACTCACTGTTATCTGTAAATTGGGCGTTAGGAACAAAGGAGGTGCAGCACATAAGCTGAAGCTGTCGCCCATCTCGATCTCTTGCCTTGGTAGCACTCGAACGCATTTACCGGAGATATCCCCGGAGACTCCGGAATCTCTTTCTGTTATTATCATGCTCTTTAGCTATCCGGAACCTCTAGGTTATATCCTGGAAGACCAGTTCGTGACAGAAAGGTAACATATATTACCCTAGAAATATTGAGTTTCAAGAAGGTAAAATATGCTTTCAAGCAGCAATTTGCCAGCAAATGAGATACAATAGCACAAAATTGGAACTGTGACATGCCACACAGGTAAATACCGACAGACCTTCTGGCAGCGCCTAGGAATCTATGACACAACAGTAATTAGTGCTTGTCATCAGATTGTACAGCCCTGGCCCCTGGATGGACTCACAATCATCGGTTATCTGTGTGACGAGCAGAGTCTACATTTAGGCTTATCTAACGCCATCAGATGCACGTATGCAAAATGCGAATATGGTATGCAGCCAACTTTGAACCACCCTAATGTCTGTTATATCTCTTCCTAGTCTATTGTCTTTGTTTGGCTTACTTATGTGCTCGTACATACAGGCCTTATGTTGAAATAAGCTAGCAGGGGTGAAGAACAGGCACCAAAGGATAGCAAAAGTGACGTATAATTCGTTTGACCTAGGGAGCTCGTAGGCAAACGGATGAGAGATGTTCGAGAGAGTACAGGCTTCAGTAAAGCTATGATTACGTAATTATTACAAAAGCGGAAACAGCTTGCCAAATTCCAACACCTTACTGATAAAACTGAGTTCTATTGGACACCTTGCCATCTTCTCATAGGCATTGTTTCTATCTAACTCCGTGACTTTAGCGCTGATTACACCACATGCGCATGTTTGCTTCAGTCTACATCTTCCCCAGAGCATGTACATGTTCTTGTTCTGATTGGGCCTCTGCTTGATAGGCAATTTTATGGCTAATTACGCTTCGAGCATTAGTCACTAGAGACTCCGGTGATGCTGAGTGACTGTGGATTAGAGGTTAAGTGCGATTCCGGGTAGCCCGAGAAGTTTTACGCTTCACCTATGCCGGCTGGATTTGGACCATTCTCATTATAGGTATAATCAATCTTCGCGGGAGTGGAAGAAACCTGAAAATTTGAGGGTCAGCATCAGCCGTCTCGAGACGGCCCGTAACGGACGATGTCGAGACTAATAGGATACGTATGATCTACATGTTCTTATCATATCATCCTCCCTTGCATTCGGGCATTACCAATGCTATGCACACTATGTAGAGCTTTCAATCAAATAAATGCATGGCAGACTTTAAACCTGATGCCAAAGATTAAAACCGCTCAGATTCTGTGTGCATCTTGTCCGGTCACAGTGGATGGATCCCCCGTCACCCATGGGAGAGGGTTGGCTTGGCTATATTTAGCTACCAGTCATCGATAAATTACCAAGTTCAAGAAGATATAATCTCACTGATGGTTAGCATGCCTTGCTCGGAGGAGATTGACATCCGTCGAATTCACCGCACGTCCTGAGAGCATTTGATAAGAATCTGCTGTACTGCGGTGCGACTCATGCGACCGAAAGCCGACCGGAAGAGCTTGAATAGCTATTTACTCTTCTCATGCACGATGTGCATTCGTCTTATTTATCGGCCTGTTGATTGCACCATCATCAACTTTAGTAATTAGATAATGCTCGCATTCAATTAACTTGGATCCATAGCTATTCCGTCGGATATACCAGTTTGCTGATTGCATGTTAGACTTTAAATTTTAATATCTCCACAACTCGCCTTGAGATCTGCTGAAGCACCGATATTTGAATATCGAACGCTGAGCACTTCCAAGTTCTCTGATAAATCGATGACTACTTTAATCCGGACGAGATGTTCCATGATCCGTTGAATTCCCCGGTATGCCGTTGTCCCGTGGTGGCACAGCTTCGTCTGACTAAGATCTAAGACAGCAAGGGGGTTCTGTATTGAGCGGTTTGGCAAGAGCGTCGAGATTATGTAATCGTTAAGTCAAACAAACATGACTAATGTTCTTATTCTTCTGCCTCTGCCCTTGCTCTGCTTGATCTCGAACAGGACAGAAATCTTTTTTATTCCAGGCCAGGGAAAGCTTTCATCTCTGTTAAGCATTCGACTGCGCAGACATCCTGAATCAATGCCACAAATTGCACGAGTTCATCAGCGGTAGCGATATGCCCGGGCGTTTGAAATCGCGATCAGTCAGCGGAGAATTGTAAGGATGTCCTTGGCGCAGATATGTACTGGCAGTATAATTTTGTACCGACTCACATATTTTGAAGTCCATATGATCTCTAGAATAACATATATGTCGAATGATAGCGAATTGCGACGTTGCTATCCAATGGACTGGCGGGAGGCTTCGGGATAGTTATCTTCAGCCAGAAAAACGACGGATATTGGTATGACGTCGTTAAGTGTCAAAGCCGCTGACTGCGATCTTACCATACCACACGGTTTCGGATTGATCGCCAAACGACTGCCGGTCTGGTTGCGTTAAAAATGTGCGGCACCCGGAGTTTTGATTTCAAACTTTCCAAGAGGGCAACGCCAGGATACAAAAGTGGACCTTCGCCTTATCTTACGTTCTTTCATCCTGCGTTCATCTTCGCCTGCGCACGATGTCCGACCCCCAATACCTTAATAATATCACAGAGGAGACACCCTCCTCGTCTGTTTCCCGCGCTCCTTCCTATCCCACTCTCAATGGCCTCGACATTACGTCGATGAGCTCCCGTCATGCAGCGGAAGAGCCAGAAAAGCCCCAACCCGATTTTCCTTTCCTTCACGAGCCAGTGAACTTGATCCATCCCCCTCCTGTTTCCCCCAAAGTTGACTCGAAGTCACGGCCGAGACGGGGCTCTTCAGTCTCTCGTGTCGATGTCGACTATTTCGACCCGAGCGGTGTGCAGCAACTGCGAAGGACTCTAACAGAGCAGTCCATCAAGTCGCAAAAACACCCAAAAGGCCACTCGCGCAAGCATACCTCGTCGCATGGAAGCTCGGATGCCACGCTAGGCGATGCGTCGCAGCCTTTCGATTTCGAAAAGGCTCTAAGACACCTGATTCAGAAGTAAGTCCCTTTGTCGTTCCGAACGGGATGCCTTGCTGATGTTTGTATCACAGACGTGAAGACTCGAACTTCAAGCCTCGCGAGCTGGGTGTCGTCTTCCGCGATCTTGAGGTTGTGGGTCTCGGTGCCACCGCCTCTTTTCAACCAACGGTGGGCTCGCTTTTCAGCCCTCAGGTCTTCCTGGAGAACATCCGAAATGCGCGCCATCCGCCCACCCGGAGTATCCTCACCGGATTTGAAGGAGTCGTGAGGCCAGGAGAGATGCTTCGTGAGCCCATATCCTCATCCTATTTCTTTGACTCTCACTAATTACGGTAACAGTCGTCCTTGGTCGTCCCGGCTCCGGCTGCAGCACACTCCTCAAGACTCTGGCCAATTTGCGTGGCGAGTTCCATGCTGTGAACGGCGACGTCCAGTATGACTCTATCTCATCAGAGGAGCTGCACAAGCACTTCCGTGGCGACGTCCAGTACAACCCCGAAGATGACGTACACTTCCCCACCCTCAGTGTCGGCAACACACTCAAGTTCGCAGCAACTACTCGCACGCCCAGGGGTCGCGGCGACATGAGCCGCGAGGATTTCACGAACACGACTGTGGAGATGCTTATGACCGTCTTCGGTCTGAGGCACGCTAAGAACACCCCCGTCGGTGATGCAGCCATCAGAGGTGTTTCTGGTGGAGAGAAGAAGCGTGTGTCTATCGCGGAGTCATTGGCTGCCAGGTGCTGTATCGGCTCATGGGACAAGTCAGTGATTTTCATATTTGACTTTGATACGAATCTGGGACTGATTTCTTCTCGGCCAGCTCTACGCGTGGTCTCGATGCCAGTACCGCCCTCGAGTTCGTCCGCGCTCTCCGTATCGCGACAGATACTTTCAACCATAGCACTATCGTGTCCATATACCAGGCAGGCGAGTCGCTCTACGAACACTTCGACAAGGTCTGCCTGATCTATGAGGGCCGCATGGCGTACTTCGGTCCGGCAGATAAGGCTAGGCAGTACTTTATCGATATGGGGTACGAGCCTGCCAATCGCCAGACTACGGCCGACTTCCTCGTCGCCGTGACGGATCCAAACGGTCGCATCCCCAGTGCAGGCGTCACGACGCAGCCGCGCACCGCTACCGAGTTCGCTGACTACTTCGCCAAGTCAAAGTTGGGTATGGCGAATAAGACGGAGATTGCCAACTACGTTGCGGACCATGTCGGTAAACCTGAGAAGGCGCAAGCGTACAAGGATAGTGCTTACTCTGAGTTCGCGAAGGGTAGTCACAAGACCAGGTACGCGATTTGTCTTTCTTTGTGCAGCCTATTGCTCACTCGTTGCTTGTCCTGTAGCCCATATTTGCTCAGCGTTCCGCGTCAGATTTCTGCCGTCATGCGCAGGAGAGTGCAGATTCTAATGGGTAATAAACTCGCTACGGGCCTGAACCTCTTGTATGTCGTATGGCCCCTCTCACTACTTTCTGCATACTGATGTCTTCACAGCTCGTTCATCTTCCAGGCCATCATCATTGGTAGTGTGTTCTTGAAGATGGAGGTATCGACTGCTGCCTTCTTCTCTCGAGGAGGCGTGCTTTTCTTGTATGTGTACGACACTTTCAGAATGGGCCCTAGCTAACGTCCCTGTTTTCCATAGCGCTATTCTTTTCGCCGCTCTCACTACCATGGCTGAAATTCCCGCCCTCTACCAACAGCGTCCCATCGTTCTTAGGCACGAACACGCAGCTCTGTATCATCCATTTGTCGAAGCACTCGCCTATACGCTCGTTGACGTTCCTATTACACTATTTATCTTAATTTTCTTCGGCATTATCTTATATTTCATGACCGGCCTCCAAAAGTCAGCTGATCAGTTCTTGTGAGTCCCCTTCATCTATTATGATGGGTATTTTTTAAAAGTTTATTCGCGTTGTTTAGTGTTTTTCTGCTCTTCATTTTCTTGATCTCACTAGTCATGAAATCCTGGTTCCGCGCCATCGCTGCTGCTTTCAAGAGCGAAGCTACAGCTCAGGCATTCGCTGGTTTCTCAATCCTTGTTCTGTCAATCTATACTGGTATGTTCCTGCCAATTCTAACATTTGAATTCTTTCTTACCTGTTCAAATACAGGGTTTACCATCCCAAAGCCTAGCATGATCGGTGCTCTCAGGTGGATCACTTACATTAATGTGAGTCATCCAATTCAAGGTACATAAACTTATACTAATCTTTCCTACTAGCCTCTTCGCTACGGGTTCGAGGCGGTCCTGACCAACGAGTTCCGCACTCTTAATGCTACATGTTCAAGTCTTGTTCCTCAGGGTCCTGGGTACGAAAATATCTCAATTGAGAACCAGGTGTGTGCGGTTGTCGGTTCTGTTACCGGCCAGTCCTACGTCGACGGGAACCGTTATGCTGCGCTATCTTATGGCTTTTACTGGTCCAAGACCTGGATGGTAGGTTCAGTCGTTCAGCATATTTAAGCTGGTCTGATGTTATAGTTGTTCAGAATCTCGGTATTTCTATTGCGTTCGGCGTTGGATTTCTCGCTATGCTCCTCATGTTCACCGAGTTCAATACTTCCATGGCCGCTGAAACCACGGTCACTCTCTTCAAACGGGGCTCCAAGTCGATCACAGCAATTCAGGATGTCGCCGACGACGAAGAGGCTGCCTTGGACGAGAAGCGCGCAGCTGCTATCGACAACGGAGCGAATGAGAAGGAAGTTGCAGTGGTTCCTCCTGTAACTGACATATTCACATGGCAACACTTGGCTTATTCTGTACCGATTCCTGGCGGCGACGATCGGCAGCTCCTTTCGGATGTTTCTGGATATGTTGCTCCCGGCAAGTTGACAGCATTGATGGGGGAGTCTGGTGCTGGAAAGACCACGCTCTTGAATGTCCTCGCTGAGCGCGTCACCATGGGTGTCGTCACTGGAGACAGGTTCGTTAATGGTCAGGGTCTTCCTGCTGACTTCCAGGGTCAAACGTATGTTCCTCTCGATGTACTTGTTGATCAGCTGTTAGTAATATCAACTCCCGCAGTGCCTACGTTCAGCAAATGGATACCCACGTTCCTACCGCCACTGTTCGTGAAGCACTGTTATTTTCTGCAAGGTTGCGCCAGCCACCATCCGTGCCCGATGCCGAGAAGCAAGCATAGTAAGTCTTCATCATTTCACCGAACTCATCCAGGCGCTCACATACCTGAAGTGTCGATAAATGTCTCAAGATGTGTGGTTTGGAAGCTTTCGCTGAGGCGGCTGTGGGATCCCTCGGAATCGAGCACCGCAAGCGCACTACCATTGCAGTCGAACTCGCTGCCAAGGTAATCATCCCTCACCCTCTATATGACGACGTAGTGCTAAAGATGTGAATCTTGTAGCCGAAACTCCTTCTCTTCTTGGACGAACCTACCTCCGGTCTCGACTCGCAAAGTGCGTGGGCTATCATGTCTTTCCTCAGAAGTCTCGCGGATCAGGGCCAAGCCATTCTTTGCACGTTCGTATCCGTCTTTCAAAGAGTTCGTTGTCATTTCTTGGCTGATGAGTTGTTCGTAGAATCCATCAACCTTCGGCCGAGTTGTTCCAGGTCTTCGACAGGCTTCTTCTCCTCAAGAAAGGCGGTCAGACTGTGTACTTTGGCGACCTCGGCGAAAATGCAACTACTCTTATCCAGTACTTCGAGCGGAACGGCGCACGCCACTGTATGCCTGCCGAGAACCCGTAAGTATCTTACCTATCTCATGTTTAACCATACCTCTAATTCCACCCCAGCGCCGAATACATGCTTGATGTTATCGGTGCCGGCGCGACCGCTACAAGTGCGCAAAACTGGTACGACATCTGGCAGAACTCTCCGGAATCTAAGCATGTGCAGGCGGAAATCGAGGGTATTCACGCGGAGGGCCGCAAGCGCAACGCCGTAGCGCAGGAACTTCACTCGGAATTTGCCACGTCATGGCCGTATCAGGTCACCCAGCTCATCCGACGTGACGCCGAAGCCCACTGGCGCGACCCGACGTACATTATTTCGAAGATGGTGCTGAACATTTCGGGTGGGCTCTTTATCGGTTTCACGTTCTTCAAGGCGAAGGATACCCAGCAAGGTACCCAGAATAAGCTCTTCGTAAGTCTGTTTCCTGTCTTTTCGCTTTTGTTTTGCCTCTGACCGGCCCCTTTCTTCGATAGGCGATCTTTATGAGCACTATTCTTTCCGTGCCCCTTTCTAATCAGCTGCAAGTCCCCTTCATCGCCATGCGTAATGTTTACGAGATTCGCGAGCGCCCTAGCCGAATCTACAGTTGGACCGCACTCGTCACCTCTCAAATCATCGTCGAAACACCGTGGAACATCGTTGGCTCTATATTCCTCTTCTTCACCTGGTACTGGACCGTCGGCTTCCCGAGCTCGCGCGCTGGTTACACGTTTATCATGCTGTGTATCGCATTCCCGCTTTACTATACTACCATTGGACAGGTACGCTTAAGCACGCGTGGATTTCGCTGGCAATGCAAATACTGACGTACGTTATTCCAGGCTGTCGCTGCGATGTCGCCTAATGCAGAGATCGCCGCGCTTTTATTCTCCTTCCTCTTCTCATTCGTCATCACATTGTGAGTCTCGCTTTTTACTCTCAGAGGAATTTTGAACGGGACTGATGCTCATCGATCCACCAGCAATGGTGTGTTGCAACCCTTCCGCCAGCTTAACTGGTGGCGCTGGATGTACCGCCTCTCGCCGTACACCTACCTTATCGAGGGACTTCTCGGAAATGGTTCGTCCTCCTTTACCTTCCTTTCTCCCAGCCTGTCATAATATCTTATTTCTTTAGCCATCGGTCATCAGCAAGTCTCCTGCTCTGCCGTTGAGTTTGTCACCATCAACCCACCCTCGGGGAGGACTTGCTCGCAGTACATGGATACTTACATCTCTGCCGCTGGAGGCTATCTTACCAACCCAGACGCGTCGAGTTCTTGCCAGTATTGCGCTGTACGCAACACGGACCAGTTCCTCCTATCAGCATTCAATATCCAGTATAGTCATGCATGGAGGAATTTCGGTATTGTCATTGCATTTGTGGTGTTCAACGTGAGTGGTTGCCTTAATCTTAGTTGTTAAGTCGCTAATTAATTTGATGATAGATTGCCTCCGTATACCTCTTGACGTACTGGTTCCGCATCCGCACCGGCAGCGTCGTCCAATCTGTGAAAAACCTTTTCAATAAGAAGAAATAAACGATAATCTACGTAGTATCTTTTTGCATTCTAACCTGTTAGACAGACTCCCTCCACTAGTTACCGAATCCTTACGACACCCAATTCTATTCACGCTTAGGTTCTCCCAGATTATTCCAATTACGATTCACGTACATAGACTCGTTATCCATCATCGTTACCCATTATGGACTTTTGGTTATACTACGCAAATAATGTAGAAGTGCAGGGCTTAATACGGTTCATATTTATTCTCATTTTTTAATGGAAGACTGTTGTGTCTCGTCCGTGTGCCTCTGAGTTGCGTATTGTACTCCTAAATTTTTGGTAATTTAGTTTGATGTTGTATAGAACAAACGGCATTAGCCAACCGCGAGTTGAAACTTCGTGCAATATGGCGCCTGCAGGCCGCAGCTTAGCTGAACTTGAAGATGCCGCAGTTTCATCAAGCTATGCTGACGATGGGTCCTGTAACACATATCAAGGGTCTGTAGTGATATGGTATCAAAGAGAGAATCAAGACAGATTCTGCTGACGAAGGGCATCGCAATGTCGAATGAGAAACGAACAAAATAGGGCGGAAAATCTATTCCTGTGCGTATGATACGTATCGGGTAACTTAATTTTTCGTGTGGTAGGGTATATATACAGTAATATTAGCAACACAAAGTGACAGTGGGTCATATTCGGTATACAGGGCGAGTAGCGCGATTTCGTGGTTTCATGCGTAATGCAGACGCTCGGGGGTTTACTGGTTTATTCGGTGGTAGTGCCGTGCAAGAGTTCGAGAGTCCAAAAGTTCCGTTACGTCCAGTTCCAGAAGGTGGTGATAAGAATAGCGGTGCGCGTCGAGCCAAGCCAAGAGGGGTAGCGGGGGTGATAACGATAGTGGATGGAAGGCCAAGATGCAGTGCAGGGGTAAGTAGGATCGCAGGGGGTCGCGAGACCTTTAAGCCAAAGGACATACAGCCAAAGATAAAGGAAAGGCTGCAAGGGTAGCAGATGACCAGAAAGGCGACCCAACTGCTGGCCTATGCCCTACTCCCGTATGTGCAGGGGTATACGTTTGGGCAGTCGTTGTCGCTGTCGAACTTGTAGTCGTCATTGTGGAAGGGGATGATGTTCACGAAGCAGTCATCGGTGACGGACTCCTCGTCCCCGTCACCCCCGCCTCCGGCCCCTCTTCGATCCTATGCACTCCTCAGTACATCATTAAAGGTAATAATCGACGGGCTCGTCGAGAAGCACCTGTATGCATGCTTAGAGAGGGAGCTGAGCGCGAGTAAGGGACGGCGGGGACGCAGGGACGTGGATAGGTATGCAGATATTGGACTTATCGCTGATGGACGGTCACCCCCCTCCCATTGTCGTACGTTCACCGCTTCCCGCTGCTGAGTCGCGCAGATACAGTTACAAAGGTGATGAGGTGTACGGTAGGGAAAGCAGGTGATACGTCCGTTCTTGAGCCTGCGGGTGTCTCGGAAACAGGTTGAGGTTGGTGGTGCATGCGCAGCGGGGTGTACGTTCCAGTGAGAAGAGACGCGCGCAGAGGAGAGTCTGCAGCGTGGGAAGGGAAGTGTGCCGCATGCGAGGGCGAGCTAAACCCTGGAAGTGACAGCGTGGAGGGCGAGGAACCGGAGATGCAGGGGGCGCAGCGCATTAAGGGGAGTATGTGAGGCTGTGGACCCAAATCTCAAGGGCAAGGTGGGGGTGGGGGTGATCCAGGCATTGTAGATACGCAGGGCGGGAATTCGGCTTTGCGGTTAACTTGGGTGGACCAGCGGTCTTCAGCAGGCGCGCTGAGCTTCCAGACACGATGTTGGTAAGGGCGGTGGCAGCTTGGATTTATCTTGGGTTTTCGTCAATCTTGGCACATATTTGGTCTTGTTTGCATCAGAAGACTATCCGCCTATAACTCGAAGCTGTTGAACTCCATAAATAATTAGCTCAGAACTCAGAACTGAGATTCAGAGAACTTCTCCAATTCAGGGATTTTTCCACGTTCCTCCAAATTTATTCTCATTGTTTGTGTTCTGGGTTCGCCCTTCTGAACAAATGGCAGTCTTAGGTGTACGGCGAGAATTCGAGTTTGAAGTACAAGAAGGTCGAGGGCATCCACTGCGAGATATACTTATATGACACCTCTTAAATCAATAGGTGCTTCTGAGATATCCGGAGTAATGGTACAGCATTTTTCTGTCATAGGTACAAATATTTGTGGATACAATTGTATAAAGCATTCCAGACAATTCAAAGACTCGGAGGTGTAGACATGTTTTCTTGATAAAGATAGAGCCGACAGCACCTTTGATTTAAATAATGTAATTTTTATTGTGAATCAAGGTCGTGCAGTGAATAAGAGAATGAACTGATTGATTATGAGTCCTCCTACAGATGCCCTTTTCTACTACTGTACAAGTATTCTACTGTATTCTACTGTACTCTAGTGAACCACAGAGTCTATATCTGAGTCAATATCACTAATTTAATTACTAAGTCCATCATTAAGTCTGACATATTTCCATCCTAGTAAGTTCACGGATGTGCCGAATGAATCTCTAACAGATTTTTTCATCCCATATCTATGGGTAGTATCGCGGAGCAGGGCCGAATTCTTCTTTTGAAGGGTTTACATATGGAGGTCCGAGTGGAGTAACAAGCGTGAATGGCTCTATGCTTCCATTAGTAGCTGGTCTTTGTGATCTCACTAATGAAGTTAAATCAATTTTGGAGCTCCCAAGATATAACCTCAACGAAAGAAAGTGTGGGGAGTGACTCACCAGTGGCTTTTGACTGACGTTGGCGAAGTAAATTTTTACGTCTACGAGTCCACCACCATATCAAAACACCACTTATTCCAAGTACAAACATTACCCCTC